>CALNHX010001935.1:0-199235 GCA_940337035.1 Agriotes lineatus
ACGACCTGCCAGTTTTGTGATAACCGACCTTCCGTTTCTACAAGAATTCGGCCAAGCCCTAAATCACTTAGACTACACGTATGTCTTCAATAAGAAGCATCTGAATTTACCCAAATGGCCAAAAATGCTCAAGCATTGTTGCTCTTTGTTGACACATCCCGTCAGCAGTTTACAACTTTGGGGATATCACATGCTGATGGTATTGCTACCGGGACTTATAGAAGTTGATTCTGTGGCTGTCAACACAAATACACCACACGAGAAAGGACTGGTATTCGAACAGTTTAAGGATGTCCTATGTAGCACACAGGAAATCGTACAATCCATGCTACTAGATTTTAGGTACCTATTTTTATCTTTTATTGACTATTTTAGCTAACTGTGTACTTTTACAGGTTAGGTGAAGACAGTTGCAGAGTTCAACCTTTTACCGATTCCTACACTTACACTTTTGCGTACTTATTAATATGGGACGTTCTTTTTTCCCTTTGTGAACAATCTTCAACAGAATTGCGTTACCAGTATGCAGATTGGCTTAAGTAAAACAAACTTGTATTAACCTAGACACATTGTAATCATGCTCTTTTAGAAATGAAGACTTTTTGAACAACTTATTAGACAATATATACAAATTAATGCCTGTAGAAATCATGCATTGTATGGAAGGAAAAACAAAACGATTTGGCGAGTTGTTCACCACTAAATTTTCTGTATCACTAACAGGTCAGTGTCATTTGATAAAGAATTAAATTCGAAAACTATAATCGCTCACTTTAGATAACTGCTCCAGCGAACATATAGAACACATGGTCTGCTGGATTTACTCCTCTGCGCTTTCGCAATTGCCAGCACTTGTAAGGCAGTGGTGGTCTCACCGAGAAACTCGCACAGCACAAATAGTCGAACGGGTCACTGCTACCTTTGTCTCGCCACAGTTATGCAACCAAGAGCTGGTCGATGTAGCACAACATGAAACGAAATTTAAGAATATGGTGGTAAGTAGAACCGGAATATTTAGATCCAACATTTCTAAGAACGTTTGATTGTGCAGGTTAAGGTTCACCCAAGTGTACGAGAAGTGGTTGCTGTCTACACAGTAGACGAAGCACAAATGGAACTTGTGATTACTCTGCCCGGAAATTACCCCTTAGGTGGACCTGATGTACAATGCAACAGACAAATATGTGGCACATCTCACAGGCAGTGGCTTATGCAGCTGAAGATGTGTGTCTTACATCAAGTAAGTTTTATTTTAGCAAATATACAGGGGATCAACGTGGCCTTGGTGGTGGATCTCTCTTTTTGTATGTATAAAATACATTTATTGACATGGTTCAGTTCAAATAATTTACTGATTTATAACATTGTTGCATCGTGGCTAAAATACACTCGATAGTGAGATATTGATTGCAACAACGACATTTCTTAATTTCTCAACAGAATGGAAGAATATGGGATGGGCTTTCTCTGTGGAACAATAACCTGGACAAGAAATTTGATGGTGTCGAAGAGTGCTACATTTGCTTCGCAGTGCTTCACCAAGGAACATATCAAATGCCAAAACTTAGCTGTCAAACCTGCAAAAAGAAATTTCATTCAGCTTGTCTGGTATGGTGTATTGGAGACCCAGCTGTGTTCTGGTTTTATGCTATTTTTATTTTCAGTACAAATGGTTCAGCACGAGCAACAAAAGTACCTGTCCAATATGCAGAAATCTATTTTAAGCATAATATTTAAGAGATATTTTAATTATATGTTGTAAACTGAATTGATTTGTAAATATCAGCTTTCATCATCTTCATAACGATTGCAATTACAAAAGTATTGAAATAAATATATTTTCTATTTCAGATGTGTATATTCTTTTAAATCCTGCTGAACTTCCATATATCGAACGTCAATGGTTTAGTGCCTACAGCAATTCTGGTCGCCTAACTAACACGAAAAATGAATAATTTCAAAATGAGCACAGAATTAAGTATTTTATTTATTGCAAGAAAGTCAGTAATTTTATACAAGTAAATGCACTTGAGATGAAGAAAGTCAGTAATTTTATACAAGTAAATGCACTTGAGATGAGTAGCAGTAATTATAATTTGAGTGAGAAAGGTTGGCATTAGATAAGGCAGGATTCAGATGGGTTACGTTCAGCGTTTCAGTCAATGTTTGATGCTAGTTATGGCAAATGCAGCCTAATTTATGGAGCTGACAGATTTGAGTTGGGTGAAATCAATACAATAATATCAATTTCAATATAATACAAAGATGGTTTGTGAAGTACGAAAATTATATGAGCGCTATGATTAAAAATTGTATCACCAGCAAATGACAAGGCAACTGAAGGGTAAAAAAACGGTGCAAAGCAGTACGGGGAAATAAAGATTGCAAAGAGCAATTAGGCTACCTATCAAAGAACACAGACATTGTACAGTGCTAAAATAAACATGTGAAACAGTGCATTTAAAACTGAAGTGATTAAAAGCAGAGATTTAAAGTGTAAAAGTGACAATTGCGATCAACTTGGGACCCCCTTTTCGACTACTGGGAGGTATCGGCCAGCAAAAATCGTATGTGCTACATTGGAGTAGACCTTCATAAGTGCCTGGGTGTAGACATTTGTAGGAGAGAGCCGTCACTAAGTGTGTAATTGCCGTGGCGTCACTAGAAAATGTATTCAGCGTACGAAGCTTGCCGTTCAAAGTAAAAATTCACAGAGAACCCGTTGCAGTAGACCCGGAAAATTTGGATTTTATCAAAATCTTATTGTACGAGATCGCGAACGTGGTCCCAGCTGCAGAGATTTATCCAGATTCGGGTAATCGAGGAAATGCAGAAGTTTGGAGATTTGGCCGGAAATTAAACAAATGCACATCGAGCGTCGGTTTACGTCACTGAAACAATACCAGGTTAGCCGGAAATTACATGACATAATTTGCATTACATTTTACCTGATGTGATTTTGCCATGGTGGTGTTTGAATCCAGATTACACAAATTTTTCATACTTGCAGATCATCTTTGTGTTTACAGTCAATTTAAGTTTAAAGCTGTCAGAAACAAATTTAAGCAATTGCCATACTAGTGAATTTTTCATACGCAAAAGTATTTCTAATACTAGTTGTTGAACCTACCCCTGTTGGACGAGAGTTTATTTCATGCTAGACCGGAGCTTTACTTTAATTAAATTGCAAATGAATGAAATGTAAAGAGTAATAAACCATTTATTAAACAAATAATTATAACATCCATTTTAATGAGCCTGAGATTGACACAGAATTCTATTATTAAAACCATTTTATAATAAATTGTGATTTTCCCTATTTATTTATCTTATATTACTTTTACATAGTATTTGTGGGGGTGATCATTACAATATATCGAACGTCTATATATTGAATTTCTCTATATAACGAATTATTTTCCAGAACCTTGACCCTGAAAGCACTTTTAATGTTAATTTATCTTTGTATATCAAAGTTGGAATTTCTACATAACGTAGAATTCCCTAACAAAACGGTATATTTATTCCGTTACAGAGTAGAAACTTGTTTTACAGATTCCTTATGCTGTACCAGAAATTTGACAGGGTCGTTAAGAGATTTACCAACTTGTTTGTGCCTGGATTAAGTGAGTTTTACAAATTCCTGAATGCTTAGATTTGGGTTTAATCTTGTACATTGGTTCTTCTACATCCTTATGCCCTTTTAGTGGGCGTCGGATGTGGACTCCACCCATTTCTTCCATTATTTCCTGTCTTCTACGTTTGTTATCATTTCCTCCATTGTTTTGCCTCACTCCCTTCGCAGCTCTTCTATTCTGCTCATCCAGTTTTTCCTCGGTCTTCCTGTTCTTCTCTTTTCTATTCCTCTCGCCTGTATTACTTTCTTCACCGTTCTGTCTTCATCCATTCTGTGGATATGTCCGAACCATTTCAGTTGCTTCACGCCGACTACCTCTTTTATTGACTTCTGTTTCGGATCTCTAATTTTTTCATCTTAGATCCTGTCCATTTTCGTCTTCCTTGCTATTCCTCTGAAATGTTTCATTTCTGCTGCTCTTAGTTTCTTTTCGTGTTTTATTGTAATGGCCAGCATTCGCCCGCATATAATGTTGAGATTACTATTGCTTTGTATACGTTGTTTTAAGCTCTGATTTTCTATATATCGTTCTGTTTAGCGAGTAGTATAGACTGTTTATCTTTCTTCTTCTGTTTATGATCTCCGCGTCTAGTTTCCATCTTTTGTTAGTATTCTTTCTATTCTGTTTTCTTTACATGTTATGTTTATTGTTTCATTATCTTCAGTTGGTCCATTTATTATCAAAACTTTTGTTTTATTTGTTCTTATCTCCATTTTTAGTTTTTCGATCTCTGTCGTTCATATATCCATTTGGTTCTGTGCTTTGTTGTGCGTATTCACTATTAGGACTAAGATTATCTATTAGCATGGGGTTGAGGTTTTTATATCCTACTATTTTCTTTGGTGTCCCTCGTCGAATGTTCTTTAGCAGCCTGTTCATCACAATAATGAAGAGCAGGGGGCTCAGGCTATCCCCTTGTTTAATGCCTTTTTTTATCTCAAAAGTTCTTGAACTTTTCCCCTCTATTTGAATTATTCTATACACATTTTCATAAATACTTTTTACAACATTTATTAGTTTTCCTGTGACTCTTAGTTCCGTTAGACAAATCCATGAGATTACCTTCTCTATATTGTTAAAGGCTGCTCTTAAGTCTATAAAAATGAAATATAATTGTTTGTCCGTTTCCTTTGGTTTTTCTATTAGGTTTCTTAATATGCTTGTATTATCATTTGTTTGCCTCTGTGGTCTCGTCTTCCATTTTATCGTCTACTTCGCTTCTTAGTCTTCTTTCTATTAGTCCTGCATATATTTAAAACACACTAGAAAGGCAGATGGGTCTGTAGTTGTTACATTCTGTCTGTTCCCCTTATTTATATATTGGGACTATAAAGTTCCTTTGCCACTCTTTCAGTAGGTATTTGTTGTTCTTCCCAAGCTTTGCTGCATATCTTCCAGATCCATGTAGCGACCCTATCGCCCCCCTCTCCCCCCCTCCCCACTTGATCATATCAGTTTCTACTTCGTCCTTGCCACATGCTTTCCCCATTTTTAGTCTGCTAATTACTTCGCATGCTTCTTTTCTAGTTATATTTGTAACTTTTTCAACCTCCTTTCTTGGCTGTTCTGTATATCCTGTTTCTTCTTCTTCTTTGTCCTCTTGTTACTCTGAGTTCATGTTGAATTTTTCACTATAGTATTCTGCCCATCTGCCCATACTTCTAAATTCTCATCTCCCCCTTTCATTATTTCCCCATTTTTATTTTTAATATTACTAATTGCTTTCTCTCTTTTTCCTGATATTCTCCTGATATTGTTCCAGAATGCTATGGAGTTCATGGTCTTCCTCTAGTTCCTTGCGAAATTCTTCCCAGTTTTTAGCCTCTTTTACTCCTCCTTTAGCTCTTTCTTTACTTGATATATTCTTCCGTATCTTGTTCCATTTCATTCTGTAGTACTTTTTCCAAACTACTTTTTTTCTTACTAATTCTTTCACTTCATCGTTCCACCATCGCGTTCTCTTAGATTTTGTATCAACCACTTTTCTTCCGCATATCTTTTCTGCGATTGATCGTCTTTTAAGGTTAGCTCTATTTCTAATTGTTTCTGGTACTTCGTTCTTATTTCTTCATCAGCTTTTTCGTATCTATTTTATTGTATTTTTTCTCTTTGTTCTTATATGTTTTCTTTATTTTAAGTCTTCATTATCACCAATTTGTGGTCTGTACCCAGTTCTGCTTCTCCTGCTTTTATTTCAGTGATGATTTTTTGTCTTCTTGTGTATATACCATATAGTCAATTATACTTCTTGCTTTTCTTCCTCTCGCTTCAAACGTATACCGCTCCTCTGGTGATTCACTATTCTTGCAATCTAGGCATCCATAATTATTATATTCTCATTTTCTTTCTTACCAAGTCTAGTGTTGCTTGTAGATTTTCATAAAATTTTCTTTTCTCTTCCACCAGGTCATCCTCTACTGGTGCATATATTTGTATAATACCCAGTTTTCCCTCCATTTCCAATTCGATTGTTATAAGTCTTGAGCTTAAAATTATGCCCACCCTATAGTACTTAGTTTCTGCTTTTACTCTATTTTTCGAGTAAAGTAGTGTGTGTTCTTTCAGCATTTGTAATGTTCCTGCTCCCACTTTTTTAATATAATTGACGCCCATGATGCGCTCTCTGTTTCTTTCTATTTCTTCAATTATTAATTCGTCTTTCTTCCCATTAATTGTTTGGATGTTCCATGAACCGAAATTTATTTCCGCTCCTGATTCTTGATTGCTCTTGTCTCTTTTGATTTCTTTATTTCCTAGCTTTTTCCTTAACCCGTTGTCCTTATTTCTTGTCTGGATCGTCTTTTCTTTTACACCCTTCTTGGTGTTTGTGTTCCCTATCCCTATTCCTGTATCTTTTACTATCTCTTCTTGTTCCTCATTACTATTCGTGTCTTTGTTCATTGCCATTTCCGTCATAATATAGCGATTCTTTATTTGTCTCTCTAGTTTTTTTGCTTATTGGTCCTTATTAGGCTTCCCCCTTGTATATATAATTTTATAAATTTAGTTTTATTATAAATTGCACTGTGACCTTTGACTTGGCACAATAATATCGCAGATCTTAAACAATTACTTTTTTTGGCTTCTTGCTTTTTTGAGGCAACAAAAGAACTGCTTGAAATAATAGAGCCTCATTTGCTTCCACCGCCATTACTTTCAATATTATTCTTCTTAACATGGAATTTCGGCTTAGACCGCATAGTATTTGGATATGAACACCCAGCATTTTCTGGCTTAATGTGCCTTGCACCTTGAGAAGTCGAGCAAAAACCCGTGCTATGGTCATGCTTTTTGGCACTTTGGCACACCGACCTTCGGCTCTTAGTGCGACTTTCACTTTGATGATGCAAGGTGCAAAGTCTAGCGAAACATTAGTGAATATGTATGAACAAACGACAAAACGGCCAAATCTGCCTAAGTATCCTCGTTCTCAAGATACTCAAACAACACAAGCCACCAAAGAGCATGACCATCGCGCGGGTTTTTGCTTGACTTTACACGGTGCACAGCACATTAAGCCAGAAAATGCTGGGTGTTCATATCCAAATACTACGCGGTCTAAGCCGAAATTCCATATTAAGAAGAATAATTTGAGTAACCGCGAAAGCCTCGGACAGTATATTACTTTTAATAACAAATTCACCAGACTTTAACACATTGGCTGCCTATCAGATTTCACTTGCCCCATGCCTAGAGCCGACTAGTGTAGAACGCCGCAGGTTTAAACCCGAAGGCCCAGTCTGTTCATTATCCGCCATGTTGCATAATTCCGGAACCGCTAACGCACAAACACAGACTAACTCTCATACTACACACCTCTAAGATTGCCAAGCTCCAACTGTAAAACCGATTTAAAAATATTCATTTACATTACAACATGTGTAGACCGCACAAGTGACGTTGGCGGCACTCAGCATGACTACTCAGTCAACGTATACCTTGCGTTGTAGGCAGCCAATGTGTTAATGTCACGGTTCGGTTTTGCCCTTTTTCGCGCCAGAATCGTACTTACGGCCGAGGAACTACTGCAAACAAATACTTTTTTAATTAAAGCAGGCGAACTGCGCCGCATTTAAGGCTCCAGTTTATTTTGCAACAGTGATGTATGAGCTCGGCTATAAATGCTTAGCTACCGGCCTAAATGTAGCTATTTGTGTATAAGTATAATATATAAACGTTAGTAAATGACTGCATTTTATTTTGTATCTGGTTTAAGTAGAATTGATAATTAAAAAAATCTTAAGTCTCTATATATTTCATTTCATTTCATTTTGCTACTCAGCCAACAGCCGTTAGGCCAATTATAGGCGTCGCAGTACATTTTATGGGGACTTCAAAGTCTCTATGTAACGTAGTTTTTTTGCGGTCCCTTGGGCCTTCGATATGTGGAAGTTTGACTGTAGTTATGTGCAGGGATCCTGAAAAATTACCAGCAAACTTTAGGGACATATTAAGGAGGTGTCCGGGCAGATACCTATTCAGCATAAATATTGATCCACAAACTTGCCTGGAAATCACCAGATGGAAGAACATTAAATGCAATCGACCTTTGTACTATGCATGCCTAACACAAGTCAGATGTGCAGGATATAAGGGTGTGCAGAGGAAAATATAGATTCGGACCACTTTATGATAGGAATTAAACTGAGAGCAAAGATTTCAAACCCAAAAAAGAAGGTAGGAAGGCAATGTAAAAAATTCAACACCATAGCCCTTGAGGAAAAGGTAGAAACAGAATTCGCAGAGAAGATGACAACCAAACTGATGGCAAACGTAGAACAACTGCTAACACAATCAATGAGAAATGGAAAAAATGCAAAAACATAATGAAATTCTATTGGAAAAAAATGTAAAAGTCATGATCTCAACACATTGTTTGAAGACTTAATACACTCAAATGCAGTTACAGTCAATGACGACTGTTATCGCAACATGATAAGTGAGTTTTTGTGGCCTGTATTGGTCGGCATGGATCTTGACGATATGTGGTTTCAGCAGGACGGGCAACCTGTCACACCGCACAAGAAACAATCCAGTTGTTACAAGAGGGATTGCCGGACTGTGTCATCTCACGCAATGGCATCCGATTTTGGCTATCGAAATCGTGAAACTTTTGGCAAGTTTTGTAAAGTCTCAGGCATGTTCCAACCATCCATCAACAATTGATGAGCGTAAAGATGGAATTCGACGCGTCATTTGTACAACTGGCCGGCAGATGTGCGAAAATGTTTTCAACAAAAGAGCAAGAGTGTGTCTGCAAAGTCGTGGAGCGGTCATGATTGGATGTCCTATTTCAAGTTTAACACTTAATCGGAGTTTATGTACTTTAAGTTGCATTAAAACTATCATTTTTCGAAAAAAAATGTGTTTTTTATTAAAAAATGAAATGTTGGGCCACCCTTTATCAAAAGAATTCTTATCGTATGTAGCGAAAACTCCAGAAGATCATGTGCATAGCCCGAAAGGCAACCTCGCACTATCAGCCTCTAAAATGGTCGCCGGAAATCATACTGACAATCTATTTTTCGGCAATCATACAGAATCTCCTAGCTCGATTTCCAAAAAAAAATACGGTAAGGCAACCTAACGTACACTAAGGAATAGCTGGAAACTGAAGATAGTTTTTGGATAACCGATTTAATGACTTAATTTTACTTAATTAGCGCAAACACGTAACAAATTATGGTGCACAGTTTTGATTCACCCAGTACAGACAAGTAATATGAAGTAGACTATAACGAATAGATTTATTAGAAGCCCTTCCCACAAATCAATACTACATTTTGACAGAATATTGCTATTGGTAAATCGGTTGTGTACAGCTCAATTCTATTTGAAATTAAACAATTGTTGTTCTCCTGAGTTTTTTGGCGTGTAATATGTAAAATTAGCTTTTACGCATTTAATGTCGCCCCAGTCATTTTATTAATGAATCTGAAATTTAAAATATCATAAAATCGTCCTTTACTTGCCTATACAGAAAATACAGTTACTACATCAATGCAAATTGGTACACTTTTTGCTTCACAAATGTAAATTTATTCCAGTATTTGCTTGAAATGTGTTTTGTTATTCCGGCTATTTTTAAACCTTACGCTCTGAGAATCATGTCAGAGAATAAATCAATGAGACTGCTTTTTTAAAATGAAAATATACCATCACTAATGTTTATGATTACACAGGGTGGTTCATAAGTGTTATAAGTTATAAGCCATAAGTTAAATTTAAGAGTAATTAGATGATATCAAACGGAACAACTTTGCGTAATAAGGATATACGTAAAAAATCATAATACTCCTACAAAGAATTTAAACATGCAATTGCTTAAAGTGATTGATGGTCACTGGACTGAATTTCTGTAAACGTAATTTCGCACAGGTGATCGCGATACGACCAAGTTTTAATAAAAAGCAGAAGTAAAGCGTTGTTTGGGCATTTCAATCGCATTTTATGCATAAAACGGTTAATGTCTTACCCAATAAAGGTTTTGCCAGTGGTTCTCAAAAGTTTGGACCAGGCCCTAATATGATTTTTTCCCCATAAGATTGTTACTGCCAGAGTGCGTCTTTATAAGATTGCAGGTCTTTGAACACGGTCTAGTTAATTCCGCAGTCTATGGCACATATTTTTTTATTTCGCGCGCGCTTTTTCTGGTCGTGTTTTCTTTTTATCGGTGTGCGAGACGATAAATATGGCTGGAGCGTTCCGTTCCTCCTTTTTTCGTGTGCGATGTTTCAAAACAGTTAGGGTTGTCTTTTTTTATCGCCTAGTGTTCTGCTGACTTTTGGTGGAGATTGCTGAGATTTGCCCTCGCTGACATAGCGGCTTAATGCTTCTTTGGCGGTTTTACGAGAGAGTTTCTTCTGTCGTAATTTCTTGACGAATTTTTGGTTGCAAGCTGTACGCATGCATTTGCACGTGGCTCAGATTTTGGGGTAAGTCTATTAAATCCTCTATCGTACAGTAGCGCAAATTTGGAGCCCCAAATAATCTTTCGGCTGGGAATGTGAGGTTCGCAGTTCCACGTGCAGTTAACGACCGCTTTGAGCACCTACCTCCTCATCTGCTTTAATGTAGGTCCTGCCTGAATTCCTTCAGAATCCCGTGGGTTTTACATTTGGATTCTTGCAGTTCGCTTAACAAACTCCTTGGGTACCCCTCAGGGCCCATTTGAGCGGGTATAGTAGTCGATGTAACGATTTTCATCCTTGGAGCCTAATTTAGGCTTTGTTACACTTTTACTCTGTTGTTGGTTGTACTTACCGTAGTTTATATTTCTACATTTTAAGTTGTTGTAAATGTTAACTTACTCACAAGTCGAGTCGAGTTTATGTCTTGAGAATAATCACCTATACCCTGTACTGGCCTGTATGAAATTTAATATGTAATTATTATACTGTGAATTAGTACATTGTCCTGTTTATGTTACTGCTACCTGGATTTATTAAATTTTTTCAGAATGTTGTGCTATGTTGAGTTTAAGAATTCTCTGTGATACCTGGATACACTTGTCGTAATTCAAATATTCGTTGGTACCAGTTTTTGTAATTAACCTTAGTATTTATAAGGAACTGCACTCCGTCTCCAACGAGGTAGTCCTGCCGGCAATTGTATCCACGTAGTCATATTAATTTTTAAAGAATTAGTCAACGAATAAAAAAACTGACATCAACCAATTAATTTTTAGTACACTGTACTTTTACTGAAGTCAGTACTATACACCTCTTTAATTTAATGATCATACTTATGAATTACTTTGTATAAGCACATCATCTGTACTGTATCAATACATTTCTGATTTGAAAAATACAATTAATAAGTAGTAATATACTTCATAAAACATTCACAGCCCCCCCCCCCCATTGTTTAGCCTTGAGATGGCCGCCGCAGAACAAAGTTAGAGGCATGATCCCCCCCCCCCCAAACGAAAATCCTGGCTACATCAATAATGAAGCGTAGTATAGTATTCCAACCAAAAATTGGAAAGTTATTTAAAATCCACTACACCATGAAAAGTGTAAGTCATGTCTAAGTTAGTTTCATACAATCAGTAAATAATATTCTAATGTCAATCACCTTTCAAGTAATGACAGTTCATCTGCAAACTGTACATGTAACTGTTTTGTTAAGGCATTGTAACATTGTGCATGATTTAAGTAGGTACTAGTTGAGTTTTTAAAACCGTATAGTAGCATAGAAAATGTTGAAAAACGTTTATGTCTTCCAAACTTCCCAATGCATCTGTCAGATTTGAAGGTTACTGCCGAAGTGTCACTGAATGACAATCAAACAGTAATTTTATGAATTAAATTACCAGAAAGTGTTCCACGTAGATTTGCCAGTGTAAAGAATAATTATGATTCTTTTAAATTTAATAATGGGCTTCGCTATATTTTACCTTTACAAATGGACAGTAATTTTATATTGGCAGATTTTTGGGAAATGTGGTTAACGTGAAGCCATTAATTTTTACTTTCTTTTACAATAAAAGAAGTATTTGATTCACCCCAAAAATTCCAAATTGAGTTTTCAACAGATCTTCACGGTTTAGATTCCCTTGAAAAAAAATATGCTTTTGTTCATTGGTATGTCTGCTTGCGGGTCCGTGTATCTGCGTGTGAACAGAATATCTCAAAAATGAAACTAGATATGACATTGAAACTTCATATATAAGTTTTGTGTACTATCTGGATGCGACAACAAGCTTTTGAAGAAAATCGCATAACCGAGAGTATGGTGATTTTTCGGTTTTTGTATTTTCTCAAAAACGCATTTTTTTCAAACGTTACAAGTTTATTAAATTTTTAATGTGTATTGATGTGAGATAGGTGATTTTCTACTTGAATACCTCTAAAATGGTTTATTTATTCTTTTTGGTTTGTTTATATATTGTAAATAGTAGGGAAGCTAAAAACAAATATTTGACTAATTATAAGATCATCCTAAAAGGAAGTTGTGTACGTGTATCCCACCAGATTTTTTTTGTTGAGTTAGAACATAAATAAATAGTTGTTCTACGTAGAAATTGTGTTGTTTTCCTTGAAATATACCTAATGCTGTATTTAAAGCGGTAAACAAATGTGGATGTTTTGGCATAGTTATGTACAGAGGTATGTATAACGCTGTAAACACACTTTTATTTTTAGAACAATGGGTGAGTTCAAAGCTGCAAGTAAAAAGCTGGCTCTATGCGCCAATTGATAAATTAGCTCCTCTCGTTAACGGGTTGCATTAAACATTGAACATAAAATTAAAACTCCTACATAATAAATATGATATACTTATGGCTATTATTGGCAGACCTTGAGCCTGCACGAATTTAAAGTCAGCGCAATTGCATATTGCTTTGCTTAGAACTGCCTCAATGAAATTTCCAAGTTGCTGTGACCAATCTGCTGTCAGGCTAAACATTCTCCAAATTAATGCTGAGTGTTAAGGATAAGCAGTGACGAATTTGAATGTAGTGGATAATACTAGCTATTTTAAATTGTAATATGATTTAAATGCTGGTAGCACGCAGGGAAAATAAGGCTTAATGTATTTTTCAAGGAAAACGGAAATTTATATTTCCAAATTAATAATGATACGTTATATTTATGTACAATTTAAGTTTCTATGCTCGCCAAATCGGTTTCTAATTTATAACTTTACTACTTGTATAACTAAGACACATCGCAGCTTATTGAAAACTGAAAAACGAGCTCTATTTAAGAAAGTCATCGTCTTAATAATGAGAAAATCACTTTCTATTATGATTGAGGGTAACGATATAATCAATAAACAAAAAAGAAATTAAAAATTTCGTTAACTTAGCCTGTAGTACCTATGTCTACAAGGAAATCAAACTAGAATTTGAGTTCGTGTTTTATATAATATAATAAATCAATAATTTATCGAGTTATCTGGCTTTTAAACTTTGTTTGAGTTTTTTCCATATCTAGAATTTTTAGATTAGATAAACAAAAATGCCATATGCAGACATAGAGGTCATTTATCGATTCTCGAATTCAGTTTCATGTCCCTGATCTCTCATTCTTTATCAGAATTAGTGACTGGTATCTATTTCAAGTAGAATGTATATTTTTGGGGCGCGTTATGCTCCATAATAGTAAAAAAAATATAAATTTATAGAGCCCTGTAAGCAATTCGGTATTAAAACACCTGCCCTTTTGTTTTAATTTTTTTATTATGAGCAAGGAAGATTTCGGCCCATGCAAATGCATTTGAATTTTTCTGATATTGGGTACCTATGCAATTCAACTATACAGGGGGGGGGGGGGGGTAGTTTGCAACTAATATTAACAATTATATCGATTTGAGAATCAAGGTGGGGTTATGTAAAAGATAATACAATTCTTAAAAGTGAATAGCCATTGCACATATACATTAATTGTTCAGAAAACTGGAGCTTTCTAATAATTTTCAAACTACTGTTGTAAAAGCTTGTAGAGATTAAATTAGTCTTTATGTGGGTTACAGTTTATAAACTGAAAATGTTTCTTGCATTGGAAGATTCAGAAATTTTATTATTAATAATAAAAAGAAACTCAGAATATAAAAAACTGTACGTTTAGTCTTGAACATTCTGTTAGTTTTACGTCAGGAAGTTTACTAATTAGTAGTAGGTACATTCCAGAATCAAATGAAACCGAAAACTCAAGAGGTATTAAAATCGGTAGTTAGTGGATATAAAAATATGCTTATAAAAGTTCAAAATCGGCGTTAATACAATTTTCAAATCTATACATCGTTAGGTTTTCAGAGCGCGAACTGAGGCTCTCTACTTTTCTTCCATTCTGTATGTAAATATTATATATAATTTTTAAATAAATCTTTGCTATCTAGGTACAACAACGAAAATTTCGTACAGTGTAACAGCCCAGAACAATTATCAGCACGACAATTTTCTGGGCAACATGCAACATTACTTTTTAAAGTTTAACCATAAATACAAGAACAATTGATATATGGGACAAAAACAGTCGACACGTTTCCAGTAAATTACTACAATCACATTTTATATCGAAAACACGTTATGTATTACATTTTCTATGTTTTTAATGTTTAGTTCTTTCTAACATTCTATCATATACAATTTAGATAATTACTAGGAAATCTCTTAGTACGAATTATTATGAACCTAAACTGTTACGTGATTGTAACAACGTAGGTAAGCTACCTGCCAAGGCCGTCAAGTTCAAGTTCAAACTGTTGGATATAGAACAACACGAAACCTACTTTTATTGCGGAGAATTTTATACTGAGCAATATCAACATGAAGCAGTTTCACTCCCGATCAAAGAAAACCAATATATTTTCAACAAACTGATTTCTTATACGAAGACTATTACGTGATTGTGACAATTGAAGCTAATTGCCAAGGCTATATTACAGTTAAACTGCTGGAACCACAAAAAAACACACTTTTATAGAAAATGTTATGCTGAACGATATCAAAAAGAAACATTATTATACTCAGATCAAGAAAACCCATATATTCACAACCAACTGTTTTCTTCTACCTTGAACCTAGAATTTTACGTGATTGTTGCAATAGTAAAACTGTTGGAACTACAAAAATAAAACCCGCCCTTTTGTAGAAAATTTTATGCTGATTATTTCCTTAATATCCAACTGAATTTTATCTATTTATTCAGGAAATAATCACGCCGAATATCCCGTGTGCATGTAAACTAGCTTCATTAAAATTTCACGATTTTCTGTCAGAAAGTTTTGTGCTGAAGAAATATATCTCATAAATTTTCCTCCTCAAAATCCCTCGTTCTACGCAATTCTACGGAATTCTTATTGAGCGGCAAATTTACTTGACAAATTTCTTAGTAAAACATTCTCACCGAAAAAGTCAAAATTTAATCGACTAGTTTAATGCACTTGGCATATTACTGCTGATTATTTCCTTCATATCCATAATAATGCGTAATCACCATGGTTTCTGTCAACTTAATAATGGCAAAAATTAAAACGTCAATATTTAACCGCGGTTAAAAATGTGTCAACATTTAATCTCTTGTAAATAATTATTAAAGGTGCTTGGCTAACTATGTTATCTATTTATTCAGGAAATAAACTGCTCAAGGACAGGTCTAACGAGTAGCTTCAGAATGTGTAGTTCAAAACGTGACCACCGAGCTTCTGTAGATGGCGCCAAGTGGACAAACCGCCACTGTGCTACAATGCTTGGAAATTTTGCAAAGTGGAAAGCCAAAACCAAATAGCGCATGAAGGTGCTCGGGACCTTAGCAACAACTTTGCCCCCTTTCAAAATTTCGATATCTGTAGCCGTTCGAAAGCTACAGGCGATCCGGACGGACGGACGGACGGACGGACGGACAAAACGTTCGCATAAGTACGCTGAAGCTACTAATAATCACGTCGAACATCCCGCGTGCATATAAACTAGCCTGAATAAATTTTGACTATTTTCTATCGCTATTGCTCTGACGAAATACATATCGTAAATTTTCCGCCCCTTGTTGAGCGGTCTTTTCTATTTACTATGTTCGTTGTCAGGACGGTAAGCTGCATTTACTGGTTGCTAGGTCTAACAAAACGGTAAGTAATGAATGCAGGAAAATCCGAGAAGACTTCGTGAAAGAAGGCTCCAAAGAAAACTTGGATTTAATGTTTGGTGCTGAATTATTGGATCGTAAATTCTTAGACCTTTCATTTACGACAAAAATTTGACAGGACAGCGTCATCTTCATTTTCTACAAACTGAATTTCAAGATATGTTAGATGGCTTAGATTTGGAAACAAGACGTAATTTACTCTGATTTCAAAACGACGGTGCTCCGCCGCACAAGCAACTGCAAGTAAGAGAGCACCTAAACCAACTATTCCAAATTCTTGGATAGGTACGAACGGGCCGGTGTTTTGGTCGCCAAGATCGCTAGATCTTTCAATTTTGGATTTTTTTCTTTTCGGTGTTCTAAAAGATTTAATTTATCAGCGAACGTAGCGACAAAAGAACTTGATGCTGTGGTAAATGCCTTTCGCAATTTAGATGGTAGGAAAATACGGAAAGCTGTAAATTCTATTGTGAAATGATGCCGCTTGTGTGTAAATAATAATTATGGACATTTTAAACATTTGCCGAGATAGATTAATTTCTTTACATGTAATTACTTCAAAGTAGAAATGTAATAATTCGTAGTTTCTTTGCGTTGTTCTATTTGCCGTTCGAAAGTTTTTAGATGAAATATAATAAACTGAGTAATTACCTTAAGAGGAAGACATATTTTCCCTGGCAAACTCTGTTTTTGCTACTCTCAATAATATAAATAGTCCTGTATTTTGTTTATTTGTCAAAGTAAGTACAGCGAACCTTATATCACTGCAAACATTAAAAAAATGCATTTTTTAAATGTCAAAGCCAACTGTGGTTGCTATTTAAAAAAACGCAAGTTTGGGTTATAATTCGAAAATTATAAAAACAGAATGAACATTAATGAATGTATATTATTAAGAGGAAAAATATCTACAATTTTTGTTCTTATCATATTTCTGTATCTCTAATATTAACGATTCTACAATATTTAAAAGAAAAATCACTAAATCTGTTTTTCGCTCATATCTAGTAAACTGTTTTTTTCAAAAAACAATAGCATGTCTTGCATAAGCTCTTAAAACGACAACTCTTTCCTCATTTAACCGAATCTCTGTCTGAGGGCAGTAGCCAGTGACAACGTAGGGGAGACAAAAAAAATTGAGGAGGCTAGCATAATTTTCTGTGTTAACCCTTTTGTGGGATTTGTATATACTGATCTATAAACACAAAATATTCATGAAATGAGAAAGTAATTTCAAAAAAAGTTACATGCATTTTTTCCCTAGTTTAAGACGCCGCAATAAAAAATTTATATTTTTTAAAAAGAACACAACATAACAATTTGTAGATATATTTTTCATATTTTTAATTTTTCAAAAATATTTATTCAGGTTGTTATGATGATACAAAAACTGTAAATACATAATACATATTACTACACTTTTATAACGTATCAAAATTACAGCAGATTTATGTGAATTTTCGAATTGACAGATAACCGGCGCATTGGAGTTTTTATGACAATACTAAATTTCTAAAATTTCATAACTGAAACGTTTTCCATCTAACATTTCGTGTTCATGAGTAGTTTTCATACTAAAAAAAATAGAAGTAAAATATTTAATACTCGTACAGTTGAAGTTTTCTACTTCTCGAACTGTTAAATTGAAGTAATAGTCTATCAATATCTATGTACTATTTCCATCCCCTGATGATGCATGGATGTTCATTGTTCTCTGTTTATGCGGGTCAACACAGAAAATGTAGATTCACATAAAGCAATTCTGCAACCAAATGTATGTGCAGTTGATGTCAACTGATAGGTAAGTGCATTAAAAAGTTTTTCACAACCGCAATTTCTTTCGCACATGGTATAGTTAGTTACTCCTAAAGTTTGTAACCATTTTTTGCCCCGCTTAATTGTTTCCTCAATTTAAAAGACTATTTCAGGCCTAACCTGTATATTTTGATTTGCATTGTAATCAGTTTGCATTTCGAATATTGTTTAATTTTCCAGTTCCGCTCATTTTGTACTTGTATCAGAATATCAAAATTTTCGCTCGTCATCTTTGGAGCGCAGCGTCGGTCTTATCTCTTCTTGCGGCGCAAGGCGCATTTTTCTTCGGCGACTCGAGCTAGCAACAACCTAATTTCGAGAGACCCAGCTTGTGCTTAATTAAAGTTTCGAGCATTTTGTTTCGAGAGCTGACAATAAATCAAGTATGATGGACCTTCTATTGTTGTTATTCCTATATTAATTGGCCGCTCTTAGCTCTTTTATTGCAGTTATTGGTGACAGGCAGTTTTTGTCCCAATAAATATTTTCCAAACTAATATCTCGCCATATTTTGCCTTACTTCGGCGATGGGCGGTAAATTCGAGCCTTCCTCCACGTCCCGAATGTCAACAGTTCAATAATCGACAGCTCCAAGTGCAAATATCATGCCTGATTTGCAGGGCCGTAGCTACAGGCTTGGGGGCCCTGGGGCAACTAATAATTATGGGGCCCCATGTTATCTTCCCCTTTACCTTTACATCACTTTCATTTAGTAAGACTTTTTTAATAGAGTTACTATTTGGTGTTTTTTTTCTGTTAAGATAGGAGAATGGGTATTTAAAACAGACAAAACACATATTTACTTCACATTGAGTTTAATATAAAACTGTAGTATTTAACGTTTAAACAGGCTAAGTTTAGTTCAAAACTTTTTAAAGACAATTTCGTAAAAAAACTTCCTCCGTCTTCGGGGGCCCCTATGTTCGGGGGCCCCGGGGCACTGCCCCGGTTGCCCCGGTGGTAGCTACGGCCGTGCTGATTTGGAAAAACCCACAATCGTATGCATTGGCGTAACTAGCGGGGGGGCCAGGGGGGCCAGGCCCTCCCCAGAGTGCCGTCTGGCCCACCCCAGAAAAATAAAAGTTAAATAAATTTAAAAATCTGCTTTTATTATTAACCCATTTAAACTAAGGGGTTGGTTATCGACCCCCACACGTTCTTACATTTTGTGGTTTTATTATCTTTTTGGCTTAAAAACATTATAGTATAAATACCATCTGTTGGACGGATGGCTCGAATCCGACATAATAATAATTTTCATTGCTTGCTTACTTGACGCCACTTTGAGAGCGAACCCGTGGGCCGAATTGGCTGATTTTGGTGTCAATCGACTCAGGGCGACGCAAGTAAGCCAGTAGTAGGGGTTTCAAATTTTTATAAGTGACTTTATTTATGTGGATTTTTTTGTTAATAGCTAACCTCAAAATTAACTCGACACACAAAATGGATCACTCGTGTACAAATTGCATTAAAAGAATTATTTCGCGCCCAATTTGGGTGCAGAACGCTAGTGAATAATAATATGCAAGAGAAAACATTATTAGTTAGCTAATAATTACTTTGAAAAGACTGTTTTCGTCTGAATATTTTTTTTAGTTAATTGTGCACCACTTTAGTTATTTTCTCTTAAGTTTTCTATAAATAAAAAACCAATTTATGTGCACAGAAAAATATAATTGCAATTATTTCATATGCGGGTAAGTAAATGAGCTGATAACTTGAATGCATCGCTAAGTACTCCCTGGCCACATACAGCTAACTACCTATTATAGGCTCATCCAGTTCAGACTTACGGTGACTTGCTATTTGGAGGTTTGTCTTGCCTAAAGAGTTGAGTTTATAGCTTTGAAGAGTACGATCCAGAATTTTATGTTTAATAGTCTTCTATGTAAACAAAGTAAATTTTGTGGTGTTTGAATTTCCACAGTTGCTAGCCCAAGACAGAACAAAGAGAAATCACAATAACAATTAAGAGGATATTGATATTTTCAAGAAAGTATTTGCTTTGACGATACTGAAAAAAACTAAAAATTGTGGCTCAAAAACGTGTAAATGGAAACCAAGTGATGTTTCCCAAAAAAATCTGTTTCTCCTGGAATAATATTTTTACTGCCAACTTCATTTAGTTGCAAGAAGTAATCTATAAATTTTTTATGTTGTTTATGAACCGAGAAATAATTTATTAATATGCTACTCAGACAAATAGTATTACGAGGGTAGCACCCATAATTTCTGCAAAGCAACAGATCAAGTGCACCATGGAAATCAAACTTGACATAAAACCAATGTGTGTTGTTTTCTAGTTTAACAGTCCAAATTTAGTTTTGATCATTGCAACAGTTATTACATAGTTATTTTTAAAATAAGTGTTGTGCAGCAAAAATAAATGTAACGAGAAAAAATTTTAGAGCCATAATTTACTATGCCTTTAAAAGTTCCATATCTTCGAAACAAAGTTTTGGATGGCTTCGTGCTGCTTTGGTGACCAAGTGCCTTCGCATCAGAGGACTGTCTATTGTTGGTTTAATAAATTTAAATTTGAACGAGTGTCAGTTAGTGACGATTTTTGCGAAGGAGAACCAATTTCTGCAGTTACCGATACGAACACAAACGCTGTGAGAAGAATGATTCAGTAGGACAATCGAGTCACGTATATAATTATTGAAAGCGTCTTGGACATTGACATGACTGCAATAAATAATATTTTTCATAATCATTTGGGTGTAAGAAAAGTCTGTTGTGGGTGGATACCACACAGTTTAACAGAAACACAACAACAGCATGTTGATTGGTAAAAGAAATATAATGAAGGTAGATATAAAGCAGTTTACATCATAACTGGTGATGAAAGCTGATATATATGCATTTGAACTAGAACCTAAGTTACAGTCTGCCCAATGGATGTTTCCAACAGATCATAATCTAGTTAAAATGAGGAGATCTCGAAGAGTTGGTAAGAAAATGATTGCTTGCTTCTTCTCAAAATCACGACCTATCGCAACTGTCGTGCTTGAAAATAGACGTACGGTTACTGCAGAATGGTACACAACAGTATGGCTGCCAGGCGTTATTCAAAAAGCTCTTTTACAGCGCCCAAGGAATGAGATCGTTCTGCACCATGACAATGCTTTTAGTCATACCGCATATCAAACAAAATAACTTTTAGAGACTTCCAGATTAAAATTGCGAAGTTATCCCCCATACAGTTCCGACCTATTACCTTCCGATTACTTTCTATTTCCTCCATTAAAGGATAAAATGCGTGGTGTGCGATTTTGAACTCCCGAAGATGCTGTGGAAAGCTTCAAAAACCTTGTTTCTCTAGTGACTCAAGAAGAGTGGAATTTGTTTTGAAGATTGGTTTTACCGAATGCTAGTTTAAGGGCAAATATTTTGAGAAACAATAATAAAAACAAATTTTGGCTACGTAACTTTTGTTTTATTAGATTGCAGAAATTTACGCGGCTACCCTCGTATAACAGCGTCAAAGAATATGCAAATAAATGTATGCGAATAAGTTATGTATGTACGTAAATTCATGTCTTCATAGGTATACATAGGTATTGCCGATGGTTGGTTGGGGGCCTGGCCCTCCCCAGCCAAAAACCCTAGTTACGCCAATGATCGTATGGCAACTCAAGAGCCGACGTTATCTTCGGGATCTGGTGGGTAATAGGGAGTTAGTGTGGTGAATCTAATTTAATTACGATGCCAGTATATGACGGGTTACGTACCATTAAAACCGAATACATACCTTGTATTCAGGATATTAAATTTATTGTAATGAAGACATCTCGGCCAATTTCCGGGTTTAAATAACTTTTGTATTTATAACTCCAGAGTATGTTTAGTGTAATCTCTGCTTTGTTGTAAAAGTTACACCCACGTTTCATGCTATCGGTGACCCGAAATTAAGTTTTTTTTTATTGACAGCGATGTGCACAGCTCTCGATTTAATTGATTAAAAACCCACAAAAGGGGTTTTTTCGAGTAATGTGCGTGGAAACCTTTCTTAAAGTTTTGCTGCATAATACTGTAAACTTAAAATATTTTACAAACCAATCTGCCTTCTAGCAGCTACCAGTTTAACTACTCTAGCTGATTTGACGCAGGTTGGCTCTTTTTCTTTGTGGCAAGTTTTTAAAAATTGCATATTTTGAAGATCCAGATTTGAATCCTCTACACAAGAAATAGCTGTTAACAAATCTTCGTTAGTAGAGAATATTTTCTTAATCTCGTTTAAAATGAGATCTATTGTTTGATAAAAAATTGTTTTCATGTGCAGATCAGAATTTTGATCGACTTCATATGACTTTTCACCAATACTTTCGGTAACAAAAATCTCCTTTAACAACGTATTTCCTTTCTTACGCCAGCATGGTGGCGGTTAATTTTCTTCAACTAGACTAAAATATGTTTTGTCGACTTCTTAGACTATGTAATGTAACACGTCCTCTTACTCCGAGCCCTACACCTACTGAAATATTACTTTAATTTGCCTTGGGTTCGCTAGCTAATTTAGTCGGTATCTATGAGACTCTCTTTTTTCATTCCCAGTGCAGCTAAGGGTAAGCTAATATCATTTGAGGCCAAGCTAATATTGTTTAAGGCTAGCTCCTGGACACCTGAAATGTTGTACTCACCAAGGTACATATGAATGACCAGAAAAAGCTCAACAGCTTACAATAAGGCATAGAATCTGCAAACAAATACACACACAAGAAAATACATATAAGTACATGCAAAATACGGCGTTAACACGCTCCATATATGCGAATATTCCAAACAGATACGTAGAAGTTTATTAAGCGGCGCAAAGTCAATTGGCGTGAACTAATAAATCGCGACGCTGTTCCTTCTTGAACAGGCTCGTAACCGGATACCGGCCTTCGAAAATAGTGCGGGAACTTTGAGATGACGTAACCGCGCCGCTCAATCAGCAGGTGATTCCCCGTGCTATCAACCACAAGGGTAATGGCTCCAGCTGGTGCAATAATATTTCGCTTGCATGGAGATTATGGTTATTAATTAACCTGGTTTTTGGGGGCTCCCAAGTGTTATAGTTATATTTCCAGAAAGGCGCTACTTCTAGGTCGTTTTAACAATAACCACGGATGTCGCCTGGGGTGTCATCCCAACAGTATACCTTGATCCTCGGACGCTAGATTCCCCTTTGGGATGCTCAGTGTTAGGGCTGTTGTTGGCCCGCGTTGCACTCCAGTTAATTTGTAAGCACCCGCAACTAGCTTACGATGGGCGCCGTCTATTGGGCGCGGACTCTTTGATCCGCCTGCTTCAAACACTTGTGAGCGAATTCTTGATCCGCCGAGCTTGCGGACTTGGGCGCGAATGATCCTTCTTGCAAGCGTCCAGCGTTGATTCACTTATCGGCCGGTTAATCCCCCGCGAAAACTACCTTGTCGGCGCATTGTTTCACGAACTCGTAGCACAACGCACTTATAGTCATTGACAGCGTATACCTTAATTAGTACTCTATATTGCGAAGTTACATAAATGAACACCAGAACACCTACTGTTAAGCTTTGTTACTAATTAGCATATAATGAACAGATATAATTTGAATAAATACAGGTGGCACGAATTGACCCGTTTCAGTCATTAAAGGATTTTTCGTTTCTTAAGTCTTTTATAGTGTAACACTGTTTATTAGGACCAATGAATCTTTGAAACTTGTTGCTCGAGCTTGCAACACCTATCAGCTGGTTTTAAAATTCCCAATATTTTTTTATGAAAACCATTGAAAGATGGAGTTTAAAATATTCGCTCAGCCGTTGGAGTGGAGATGTGACGTCAGACTACAATTCCGAGCGTTTTTGTTAAGTAATTTTAGAAAAAATAAAAATAAAAAGTTAGATTAAATCAGCGACTAATGTGCTAGGGGAGGCCAAAAAAAAGGCTAGGGGAGGCTGAGCCTTCCCTTGGCTATGGCCCTGCTTTGTCTTATGGTTTCCGAGATCCCAATGCTTAAAATGAAAAAAAAACACCCTGTATGTATGGCGCAGTGTAGCTAATATCACACTAGAATGAAATAGTAATAACTACTTGGAAGGTAGTTTTTTTTTTACAATCTTATTCGATCTCCCAGTACCTTGTAGACATAATCGAGCTTTAGATTTTTTCGGCAAAATATTGCAGGTCGCCTTCGTGACCGCTTTAAAAATTTCATGTGGAATTTCATTTTCGGCTTCCAATGGTTCAAAATCCGAACCATACTTTCAAACTTGCGAATTCACTTTCCAAGACTCAAAAAAACATAGGTATGACAATAACATAAACTTATTTCCATAGTAACAAAAACAAGGCAGATGTTTCAACAAGTTTTGCCGTATGTTTTCACATACAGCGATCTTGACCGACAAAAAGTTAGATTTTGGCGAAAAACTCTCCAGAAACTGTATAATTCCTGGTAGGTCGTAAGAAACTAATTTCTTATTACTTGAACGTGGATTGTTATATGATTGTGACAGCTTAAGCTACGTTCCAAGCCAAAGTTACTATGGTATAATTGTTTACAAAAAAATAAAACCCACTGACTTGTTGACCAATATTAATAGGAAGCGTTATCACACTCCTATCAAAGAAAACAGATATATTCCCAACAAACTGGTTTCTTATCTCTTGAACGCCAACTGTTTGTGACAACTTAAGTTACTTTTAAAGGCTATCGTAGTGAAACTGTTGGAGCTACGCTATGAGGTACGAAAAAAGAAAACCGATTTTTTTGTAGAGAATTATATACCGATCAATATCAATAGGAAGCATTTCTTACACTTCGATCGAAGAAAACCGAATTATTCACTGTAAACTAATTTCTTACACACTGAACGTAGACTGTTACGTGATTCTCACAACTTAAGCTACATTTAAAGGCTATCGTAGTGAAACTGTTGAAGCTTCAATGAAATTAAGCCTACATTTTTGTAGAGAATTTTATGCTAGAATAGTAATTTACGTTACAAGGCCGGAAAATGACTTATTAAAGTACGAGTTTAGATGTTTACGGACGAGACGAGGAACGAGACGAGTCTGGAATTTCTGAACGAATATTTCAACCAAACTTACAAAGTAAGTGGTTACTATGATCGCTCTTTCTGTGTGGCTGCGTGTCTGACGCACGGTTCCCGTTAAGGCAGAATAGAACTGATGGTGGATTCCTATGTATTTTTGTCCCCTGAATCCGAATCCACCACTGGCTTTTCGATATCTCAACCCGTTTTCGAAATATTCGACTTTAATGTTCGAATTTTCACATTTTAGGCTTTAATATCACTTTTATGTAGTTTTCTCTCCTGATTCCAAATATGTCACTCATTTCACGATATCTTCAATAGTTTTCGAGATATTTGATTTTTTTTAAATCAGAATTTTCTTTTTGTAAGTTTGGTTTTCAGCCGTACATGCGCGGCTAAGCTTTTTTTTTTATTTTAATAATATTTTTTCGACGACTGACATCGAAAGTAGATTTTTCTCATTGTCATTTGACAACAGAAAGTTGACATTTGCCGCTGAGAGTGCGTTTTCATCACTTTGCCGCTCGCCGAGCGTTTTGGGTTTCCACGTGAACAAAATAGGTAGCCACGTCCGAATGTTTCCTTGACAATGCCCGTCATTTGTCGAAATAATTGCGTCACATGTCTAATAGACTGCGCGAGTAATGTTAACTTGATTGTCAATTAATATTTACAATAAAATGAAATATGATATTTTCCATTAATAATATGCTCAGTCGTCGAAAAATAGTATGTATGTTTCGAGATAAAAGTGCGCTTGCCGCTTTTGCATGATTGCTGGTTTCGGCTTTGCCTCAACCAGCAATATTCATGCGCAAGCGGCAAGAATGCACTTTCAGCTCTTAACATACAATATACTATTATGGCCGTGTATCGTACAATGTTTTATTTCATACTGTTTTATATTATCGGCCTAATGACTTTAATCCTCTATATAATAAAGGAAAACGATCCAGACGTGTGTCCGTCACGAAAATTGCAGACGCTATGTCCCTGGTTGAGCGAATGTGAGTTAAGGTAGCGGAGCTGCGAAGGCCCCCTTGGAGAGGGTCGGAGCCTTGAGGGCCCCCTTGGAGAAGGGCGGAGCTTCGGGGCCCCCCTTGAAGAGAACCAGAGCCTCTATGGTCTCCTTGGAGAAGGGCGGAGTCCCGGGGGCCCCCTTGGAAAGAGGCGAATCTACGAGGGCCTCCTTAGAGAGGGGCGGAGCCCCGAGGGCCCTGTTGGAAAGGGCGGAGCCCCGAGGGTCCTCTTGGATAGGGGCGGAGCTTCGAGGGTCCTCTTGGAGAGGGGCGGAGCCCCGAGGGCCCCCTTCTTTGGTCAGGTAGACGGCAGGGGCGTGGGACGTGTTATGAAAATTTATAAGATTTTTTGTAAAAAAAGACAAGAGCCCGGATAGTATCACTTTCGGTCTTGTGATGTAAATTTCCACTTTCCGGACTCAAATTAATGACGCAAAGTCATATTTTCCGGACAGTATGAAATAAAATATTATTTCTTTCACTCAGACCAAGAAAACCGAGAGATTCACAGCATACTGATTTTTTATCTCTTGAACGCAGACTGTTACGTGATTGTGACAACTTAAGCAACTTTCCAAGACTACCAAATCTTCCTTTTTGAATAGAATTTTACGCTGAACAATATCAATAGGAAGCGTTTCCACTCTCCGTTAAAAAACTGAAATATTCACAACCAATTGATTTCTTACTCCTTGAACGTCGACTGTTACGTGTTACGTGATTATGACAGCAGAAGCTAATTTCCCAGACTACATCATAGTGAAACTGTTGGCGCTAAAAAAAATTAAAACTTACGATTTTGTAGAGAAATGCATGCTGAATAATATCTAATATCAATAGGAAACATTTTCACAATCAGAAGAAGAAAACCGAAATATTCACAACAAACTGATTTATTATCACTAGAAAGTAGACGGTTACGTGATTGTGATAATTTGAGCTTACTTTCCAAGGCTATCGTAGTGAAACTGTTGAAGCATAATAAATATTATACACCATGTGAATTAAACATACGTTTATTCACGAAAATATGTTGAGCTCACGAGCATATAGTGGGAGTGAGATCATATCTTTGAGTTAATAAATGTTTAATTCACGTGGCTTATACCGGGGGACAATGAGACCAGGGCCATGCTCCGTTACTTATGAATGATTTTGGATGAAATTTGATACAAGGATACTCGACATAATTCCAGATTAACACGCAAGAATAATCAAAATGGCCGACTTCCGGTTTCACGGGAAATAACACTAACTTTGATTTTTTAAATGGATCATCCTATGTATTTTATGTTTTTCGCAATCTACGACACAAGTTACATACAAAAGTGCTGCCGAATTTGCCATTAAAAAAAAGTGACTTTTTCTTAAAAAACGTGTTTAGCAAATTTCTTTCTTTTATTAAGGGTTTGTTATTGACTTCATTGATAAAATAGCTATTATTATTAGTTGCTAAAGTCAATTCAAACATATTTTTTGAAGACACAGCTTTCTATCGTAAAAAATAAAAGTTGAAAAAAATATTTTATTGTTTAAAAAAATTAAAATTTGGCGAGTCTAGTTTATGTAATTTGACTTGTAGATTCCGAAAAACATTAAATATACAGGGTGATCTATTTAAAAAATAAAAGTTGGTATCATTTCCGGTGAAACCGAAAGTCCGCCATTTTCACTATATTTATGGGACAATCGTAAATTATGTCTAGTAGCTTTACATAAAATTTTATCTAAATCGATTCATAAATAAAGAAGATATAAGCATGGCCCCGTTCTATTGTCACTCGGTATATGTTTTTACTCAATTTTGACCAAATTTTGAATAAAAAATATATAAATCAAGATATAAGTTTGCTCATTCATCGCCGATTTGATTTAAATTTTAGTAATTATATATTACACACTACAAGAGAAAGAATAATTAAATGTAAATATTTGTAGAAATAATAAAAATATGTTGTTCTTCATTGAAACTATTTTAATTCACTAGTGAATTAATAGTATATTATGATACTAGTGTATAAGTACGTCTTTAAAGCACGTGCGACGAGTTTAAAAGCACTACTTTAATGGCGTACTTATACACTAATATCATGCGCTATTTTATCTACGATCGTAACAAAAATATAAAAACTTAGTTCGGTGACACTTTTTTCGTCAGTCGAGTTTCGTTTCTGACGTGGTTCACACGTTGAGTTACCGTGCTCTTTTGCTTTTTCCTCCTGATGAAGCCCCTTACGAAAGTGGGTGAAACGTTGAGTTCTTCGATCTCAATCATGACACGGTCCAATCCCAAGTCGTTTGTTACTTTTCATCTAGCATAATAAAATTATTCTGTTTTTACAATCCTTATACAGGGCCCGCCAACGATAAGCGGAGGGGCTATAGTTCTATAACTATAAGAGTTACATAACGTCTGTTTATATAAAAGTTGAAAGTACGAAGATGATATATATTATTAAAATAGTTGTAATTATACAGGTTGACTTAAAAAAGTGCGGTTAACCAAATCTACTTTTTTTAGTGGAACGATATATTGGTAGTGTTGCCTCAAAATGATAATAATCATTTTAGCATAAAGTTATATGGATTTAGCGTTAACTATTTGAGAGATATTGTGCAAAAAGATACTGAATTACAAACAATTGTTGTAAGTAGATAACGGAACACCACTGAATGAAAAATCACGTTACCAATTTATATCAAACAAATTACTCTCAGTGACTGTGGGTATTAAAATGCTATACAAGGTGCTAAAAATTTGCAAATTTAGTAATTTCAATTTTGTTTAAGTGTATATTTTTATATTTTTGAAAATTCGTTTTACTATGCTTTCTTCTGACAGTTTACTCCATGACCCTAAATTCAAAAGTTTTCGGATATTCGAGTTTGAATATAAAAACAATTTAGGTCCCCCAAAATGATTTATTTAAAGGGACTAGGTATTTCCCGCATCCCTTATTAATTTATTATCCAATCGAATGCCATGATTTTTCCATAATTCAATCAGTCATGTGTTTTTGTAGTGGTAAAAAATGGAAATTATCCCTTGAGATTTTATCAGTTTTTTAATCATTTGTATCCATGACAACCACCAACTATGTTGTTTTAATCGAGGCGGCATTTCAAAGACACACCATTAAAATCTTTCATCATTCTGCGTCAGTTAGAACATCCTATTCATTGCGTACCTATTCGAAATGAACCGATATTTGGAAAATAGTCCAAAAAAGAAATATTTCGGGGCGATGATTTTGTTTGGAAGATTGATTACTCGAGATTTGTTTGCTTTTTGGCAATGTCCTTCGACAAACTAAGTTTGTCTTGTCATGTTGCCAAAACAAGAAACTTTAGTAAACAATTACCGGTAGAATCATTCGCCCTTACCAATAACAAACAACCCTAGTAGCACAGATTGTTGGGCCAACGTCGGGATATAGTTGGCATGGTTGGTAAATGGTTGGTAGATTTGCCAACTAATATCCTACGTTGGGCCAACATTGGTATAATAGGAAATATTTGTTGAATTTGTCAACAATAATCATATGTTGGCCCAGCGTTGGGATATCATCAGCGTGCTAGGAAGATAGTTGTTGCATTTATTAACAATAACCGTGCGTTGGCCCAACTGTAATATTTTGTTGTGAATTTTAGTTATTTATAACAGGGAAGTTGAATGAGTGAATACTGAAGCCAATTCATCAATTGACAATTTATTAATTCCATCAGTAATTATGGCACATTTTGGTATGATCATAAATAAATTTGTCTATTTTATCAATCAATTTTGTACAACAGCTGACGCATGCCCCGTGATGTTATTAATGACGTATTGCGCATTGCGCAAGCCAAGCAACCGCCATCCCGCTGTTCGTGGTTTCTGGTTTCTGCCCTCCGCAACGAGCCCGGCGCCATTATCCATGCGAACTTGCGTTGTTTGTTTTTGTACTTGTGGGTCCTTTTCTTCCTACATATCCAAGATTTGGTAAGTAAAATTAACAATAATATGATCCTCATGTACTGTAACTTATTTATGTTTTGAAATAACCCACATTATGGATAAATAGAAAAGGGACGTGCAACCTAACCTAACAAATTTGCTATAAACAATTTAGGCCGATATGAGTACTTATTTCTGTAAATCTTTTACTTTGTGATCACTCTTGTTTCTTATATATTCAATATTATAACTGTTTTTCCCAATTTTTAGAAGAATACACAAACATGTTTCACGTTGTGGAGTTCGAAGGAGGCCTGCTTGGACTAGTTCGAGATGATGAGTGGTTGACATCGAGGAAGCAAGACAGTTTTTGGCCTCCGTTTAAATTAACTTCACAATAAATGTTTCGTTAATGGAGATCCTGCATGTGAAACGTGGATGGTGTATGCTGTAAAGCGAATATTTTCTAGTACTGGTCAGTATACGAACGTTACACAGTAATCTTGCAGTTTTGGGATCTATATTAACACATGTCTCTAAGTAGCACAAGTTGAAAAATAGATTGTTGCAATATTTCTTTCATACAGGATTGTTTTCTGTGCTCTTTATTTTCAGTATCGTTAATGAACCCATTAAAAAGCTAAGTTTTGTCTGCAAGTAGTAATGAAAATTTAAACATATTTTTGTTGAGTTTGGTTAAAATAATAGCAGTTTTCAAGAAAAATCGAGAATACAAATTTGTTTCTACATACAAACAGATCTTTATCTCATATGTAATTTATAATGTTTATATCATACCAGTGGGTATATCAATTGATAATAATTACTGTATTTTAAGGTATGTTATAACAAAATAACGCTCCAGGGAAATTATTTTTTTATAATGTTATTATGAAAAAGTAATAGTAATTTACGATTCAAGTAATGTTATCAAGCTTTTTACATTACGAGAGAATAGTTTGAATGAACGAGCGACGTTACGAGCGAGTTCTTTAAAATTCTCGAGTAATGTAGAAAGCAGATAACGTTACGTATATCGTAACACGGTTTATTTTATCCTAAAATTCTATTTTTTAAAAAAGGAAAAATTGTTATTAGTGACACTTACAACAGCGAGACTTATATCGGCTGTGGTGGTATCACTGGTAAGATGGTAACACTGTCAGGTTATGTTAAATTGGAGATTAGCAGGTTAAGTTTTGCGTCAGTCTGTGTCAAGTAACAAACAAAACCTAACCTACTAACATCGAATTTGACATAGATTGACAATACACGTCAGTACTGCCAACATGTGATTAAATGCTAATAAAGTATTGTATGTTATTTTTCTTAACGACACTAGTGTTGTTATATGCATCTTAACGCAACTTGTTGCTAAGGAGTTATGCTTAGAATCATAATAACATAATAGGATAAAATAATAGTTATTTACTATACAAGTGGGATAACAGCATCATTAATATACGTGTGTGTAAGTTACAAACGAGTGCGTAGCACGAGTTATGTAAGCACACAAGTATATTAATGATGCATTATCACACATGTATTGTACAAAATTTTATCTACGACTGCCTAAAATTGAGAAAAGTGCATTAAGAGAAATGTCAGATCTGTCATTTTCAAAAATATTTTAGTAAGCAAATGTCATTATGTCATTCATTTGACACTATTTCAGTTACGTAATGAAGTCACTACACAACTCAGTTGCGTAATGAAACCATTACATAACTGAGTGGTGTAATGAGCTTCATTACCTAACTGAAATAGTGTCAAATGAGTGACGTAATGAGTTACTTATCCCACCGGAGTAGATAAACACTATTTGTTTCCATTGAAAATTACAAGCGATAACTAGGAACATGTAATTCAAAATCACTTTGACTTGAATTAGATAAGAAAACTGGTATCACATACAACGTTGAAAGCATTATGAACTAAGTGCCGCGATTGTTGTACACCTCGAGCCAAAGGCTCTTGGTTTGTACACTAACAATTTTGGGGGCTTATTTTGCTCATAATGCCCTTGATACTTTAATAACTATTAGCGCCCCACACTACAACCTTAATTCTACTTTAAACTAGATAATGCAATAGCAATATGAAGTTTTAAAATCTATAAACCTTGCCTAAACTATAATAATTATATTTGTATTTTGAAGTGCGATTTATATTTGTAGCGGGTCAAATTTAAATGACGTGGATTTAATATTAATTTTGTCTTTGCATTTCCAGAAAATATTTTAAAAGCAAGAGAAACGCTAAAAAGGAGGCCGAAAGTGAATCAGAACTAGTTTCTGCATCGGAAGAAACGAAGGTGAGAAAAAGGAAGGCGAAGAGAAGAATTTTATACAGCAGTGATGATAGTGGGGATGAAATAAATAAAATAAAATAACAAACTTTATGTTCTGAACCTTGCAAGGTTGATATACTTGGTGCTTTTTAATATTGCTGAAAATTATTCGTTTTTCAAATATATTATAACTTACTTGTTTTATACAAGATTTGTAAGTATTGTATTTATGTTTTCCTTTATGTATAATAAATGGCATTTTTATTTACACTTGTTTACTTGTCTTTTCATACCTACCGATTAATACAGAAAGCTGAGTTAGATTATTTGTTGGCTTTTGGTTGTTCAATTGTTGGATGCTGGTTGGGAATACTTTAATGTGTATAGTTGGCCCTCAGTTGGGAAATCGATGGTTGGGGTTTGACTGTAAAAGAGGACATTACATACCGTTGGCCAACTGTGGGACACTTCAATGAGCCAACGTTGGCCCAACTATTTTGTGCTACTAGGGAAACGCCGTTAAAATAGCTATTTATACGAGTAGCTAAAATTCTTTAAATCTCACAAGTGCTAAAAAGAAGCTACAAGAAATTACAAAACGTCAACATATTTTTTTTTATAAGGCATTATAGCAGATCAGCAACTTATTTGCTTTACATGGCAGTGTTACATGATTAACAGTGTATATAATATACATATATACATATACCAGAGTAACAAAGTGATTCATATCACCACTTATGAAATTAAAGTACTGTTGATAAAATTCTTGATATAACGCAATAGCTACATTAGTTTATATACTTTATCTAGTGACCATCACTATCACTATCACTATTTTTTTAAGTAAATGTCTTGTGGTACGTTGCGTTTCAGCCTTGTGTGTACTTGTTTTTGTCCAAGTTGATAATAGTTACGGCCAAACAAAACCGGGCAATACTTTACTCTATTGTGAATTGGTATTAAATCACCTAAGAAACATAAAAATTAAAAATGACATAGGTATTAAGAATTCAAAATACGAAAAGATGGCGTTTGGATTGCGAGAAACGGCCCAGAGAGCTGTAAGAAAACTCTCTAATTGTCAAGGTACTGTCAAGTAAAAGCCTGATTTACCAACATTTATGAAAATCACATAGAATGTCAAAATGGTGGTCGTTTTTATTTGGCCGTAACCGTACTTTGGCGGACAATAAATTTAAACCGGCCTGTCATTCGCTTGGCACTGTTTATGTTGGTGGCACTGTAAGTCTATGTCAAATTCGAGGTTAGCAAGTTAGATTTTGCGTCAGTTTGTGTCAAATAACAAACAAAACCTAACCTACTAACTTCGAATTTGACATAGACTGACAATACACTTCAGTACTGCCAAAAGTATAACACGAATCACAGGTGATTTAGCCTAAACACGGCGGCTAAAACCACATGATCTAGGAAGCCAATCAAAAATAGGACACCCCATTGTCGCCACTGTCTCTATAAAGGCACTGTAGAATGACGCATTGGCGCTTGATAAAACCATTTCATGATAGCAATACGTTGTTGGAGATTTGTATTCATATCTGCTGCGCTGTCAGTTTGACAGCAGAATAAAATGATTTCTAAGGCTTTCACGGCCATTGTCATTAAGTAACAAACCACTTCCGAGATTGGACCGTGTCATGATTGAGATCGAAGTTCTTCGGTCCAATCCCGGAAGCAGAATAAAATTTTTAAAGTGACAGTGGAAAGCAGCGTAGCTAATTTTAATTTAAATACCTAATTAACATCTTAAAAAACAGTGACAGCTGGTGTTAATAGTTGAAAAAGTGGCCAGGATTTTCCTAGCCACTCTGTACATTTTGTTATATAAATAAGTTTTAAAATTGAATAACCATGTTACCTGTTTTTGCACTAGTTACTACGGTAGCACGTGTTTATCTTGTTAGTTGGTATGGATTATGGGCTATTTCATTCACTAGTGAATAAAGTAGTATTTTATCTACACTCAGCGTTACAATGTTACTTTATCGTGGATGTTTTCGTAGGTAAAATACAGTTTTACAAGTAGGTAATGGAAAATAGTAATTTATACAACTAGTTTTGAAAGTCATACTTTTTTCATTAATTTGCAGTTTGCAGCAAATGAATAAAAAAAGGGACTATTAAAACGTGTTGTACACGTAGTTTTTTTGCAAAGTGATCTCTTGTAACTCGAAATTTAGTCGAAAAGAACTTCGAAATTTACAACTGTCAAACTGACAATTATCTCTAAAATTTTAAGCTGAATTCAAAGATGTAATAATTAGTGATGTTCCTATCAATTTTTTCGAAGGTATACTATGCTACCGGTAACTCATTGTGTGCCTTACTTTTTCTATGGTTGCTTGGCGGGGGTGGGGGGGGGGGGGGGAGGGGAGGGGATTGGGTGGTCAATTACAACAAATGAGCTAAACATTTTTATTATTTTTTTCCATATAAAACTGAAAAAAATCCATTAACCTAATTAAATGTATTGACAAAAAATTGTTTATTTACTAGCAACATGATATTATACATTTTCGTCATAGAAACAAAATATGAAAAGCTACTCATAACTCCCAAGGGACTTGTCAAATTATTTCTCCCTCAAACTCATGGTAACCATGCAACTACAAATAACCTTGATGTTACTTGCATATTCTATTTTTAAATGCCATTATGACATTTTGGAATTTCATACTATTCAGACTAATATGCAGGTAAATAAAATATTGTATGCACCACGGGAGATATTCATGTTCTTTATCTTCGGTTGACTCACAGACCTCGGGCCAGAGCCCTCGGTCTGTAACACGTCAACCTATACATATTCATATCTCCCTTAATGCATAAATATCTATTTCGTAATGCATCTTCTTCCTTGTCTGTTTTTTGGCGTTCTTTAACTTGACCACGAGGCGCTGAAAGTGACGATAGATGGTGGAATACACCCTTCACTGCTACTCAAAAGGTAGAGTGGTGCGATAAATCCTACAAACTAGTGATGGGCTTATTCGAATCAAAAATAACCGGTTATCCGGTTATTGAAATAACCTGTGTAACTCGGTTTTCGTTTCAAGTATTCGGATGAAAAATAACCTCATCCTGATACGTACTACGTGCCGCGTCTCAGCGACCTGCGAGTGATCGAAATTCTGTAAATAATACGTCATTCATAACTCATATAACCTTTTCTACGTATGTACTTGATCGACCCAAGTGAGGCTCGCGGCTGCTTGTTGATGTTATTAAGACATTTGAGACTCCCAGACGACGAGTTAAATTTATGAGGCCGTTCCTATTAAAGATAACGTTCTGCTGAGTATGAGATTTGCCGAAGCTGTGTTGGTATTACTTTATAACGGCCTAAATTTTTGCTTCGAAACGCGGTTGATTATTCCTATTAAGGGATAAACAGAAAGCGAAATAAGATTTTCCAATATCGTAAAAGATTTATATTTAATTTTTAATAACGATGCAGTCGGGACAAGAAGTGGATTTTGATGTTAAAAATTTTAAGTGTGCGTCCTTAGAACCGCGGAAGGCTGAACGTAGATAAATTATGGATTCTAAAATATACCGGTATGATGTGCAAGCGAAAAGGGAAGGGTGACTACTAGAGAATTTTAGGAACTAAAAATAGATTCAATAGATACTTTGTATTCGCATATTTATAATTTCTTTATGATTAGTATTGATATAGCTATTCTCAATGGTTTAAACTCCTTAGAAATCAAATAAAAATCATTTATACAATTATTATAATTAACGATTAACTGAGTTCCTCTGCTATCTCCAAGTTACGATGCCGATGCAGATGACGGTGAACCGCCAACCGGCAAACCGGCTGACTTAATCGAAACGAATCGAGAGCCAAAATTTATTCGAATGATTATTCAAATAATCAATCGGTTATTAATATGATTCGAATGCAAATAATTCGGTAATGAAAATTGTCCGGTTATGCCCATCACTACTACAAACACTGGCAGACTTGGTGCAGACAATTGTTCAAGTAGTGTTCGACTTGACGTTAGGATTAATTTGTAAGCACATTCAATGCGCTTTCACAAAATTGCTTGAGAGTATACGCAGTATGCCCAGAAAATTCTGAGAGTATACGGCGTATATAGAGTATACCCTATGGGAACACCACTGGTAATAATATAGCAGGTGTTCTATTTAAAATCTTCTTCTTTAGGTGCCGTCTCCAGATCGAAGTTTGGCAATCTTCACAGCAATTCTAATCTTTGAGGCTGCTGCTCTAAAAAGTTCCCCAGATGTGCATTGAAACCATTCCCTCAAATTACGCAGCCACGAAATTCTTCTTCTTCCTACATTTCTCTTTCCTTGGATTTTTCCTTGTATTATCCACTGTAGCATCCCGTACCTTTCTCCTTTTGTAACGTGTCCAAGATAATGTAGTTTTGAGCTCTTTATCGTATCTATAATTTCTTTTTGTTTACCAGAGTTAATAAAAAAAATAGAAAAAAATAAACAAACAAAATACATTTTAGAAGTATTCAACTAGAAAATCACCTATCGCACATCAATACACATTAAAAATGTAATAAAAATGGAGAATTTGAAAAATATCGTTAGAACCGTTTTTGAAAAAATCGAAAAAAACTGAAAAAGCCAAGAGTAAATACCTAACCCCGGTTATGCGATTTTCTTCAAAACTTGCTGTCGCATCTACATAGTACACAAAACTTATATATGAAGTTTCAACGTCATACCTCTTTTCGTTTTTGAGATATTCTGTTCACAGACAGACAGACCAATGAACAAAAACATGTTTTTTGGGTTCAGGGGACTCGAAAACGTGAAGATCAGTTGAAAACTCAATTTCGAATTTTTGGGGCGAATCCAATACTTCCTTTATCGTAAGAGGAATTAAAAATGTACTTTTTTCACAATTTTGCGTTAAAGAAATTGGCGCTTTCTTTAAGATTTTTCGTTAAAAAAGACGACTTTCATGATCACTATACAAAAATAGTAATTTGTACAACTAGTTTTGAAAGTTATCATTTTTTCATGAATTTGCAGTTTGATTAACGAGAGCGAAGCCCGAGTTAATCAAGCAAATGAATGAAAAATAGGGACTTTCAAAACGTGTTGTACACGTAGTTTTTTTGCCTAATGATCTCTTGGTCGAAATTTAGTCAAAAAGGACTTCGGAATTGACAACTGTCAAATTGATATTTCAATAAAATAGTTAAAAATTGTTCTTTTTTTCACGATTTTGGCGTTAAAAAAGTGGAACTTTCAATACGATTTATCGTTAAAAAAAGACGAACTGCATGATCACTATGCAAACAAGATCATTTAGGCTCGATCCACACTACCGGGCTACTCTCGGTTCGATCTCGCTCCGCTTAATTTTTTATACATTGTTAGCTATGGGCACGACCTGAGCTTGAGCGTTACCTATAGTGTGAATGTGCCCATTGCTAACATTAGCTGGCCATAGACACACGTTTAAAACCGCCACGAATGTAGTACATCCGTATCGGTTTTGAACGTGTGCATATGCGCAGCCATAAGCTGGGCATAGACACGCGTTCAAAACTTCCACGAAAAACTACATTCGTGGCGGTTTTAAACGTGTGTCTATGGCCAGCTAATGTATAAATATTTGAGCGGAGCGAGATCGAACCGAGAGCAGCCCGATAGTGTGGATCAAGCCTATAACACTCGAACTCTGCGAGCACACACAAAAACCAGTCCTAGAAAATAAAAATCCGGTCTTTGTTGATACAGGAAATAACAACAGTGTGAAAAAACCGAGTTGCTAATCGTAATCTGGCGAGCTGAGCGGTAATCGAAAAGTGCAAGTGGAAACGAATATTTTGTGGCCAAAAATACCTGCGCGCTGTTTATCACGTAGACCACGTGATACGTGACGTACCACATGTCTGCTATTCCAATGAAAAGTAACTGGTAGCTGGGACAATAACCTAATCACCGTAATAACCTCAAACAAGAAAGTATTTAGGAAGAAGGTCAGTGTTGGAAGGGTATTATTTAACAACCGCTTGCAAAGCTTATATGCAGTTGAGTGCTTGACTGCAATGTTTATGAGGCTGCAGTGCATTAATTATTATATCATATTGGTAGGATGTTGTCTTCCGCCTTGAAATGGGTACATTCTCTTAGTACCAGAAGTATCAGTAACACTCCTGTTCATCAAAACGATGGAAGTCGTCTCAGAGGTGATACGTATAAAGTGAATAACTTCGAGAAGAGGTTGCTGGTATGGATGGGCAAATATAAATCATTAGAAGAAGTACCAGCTCTAGTTGCGTAAGTTAAGCAGGAGTAGCTAACTTATTTATTACAGTTTCTTGCAATTTTAGACCAGAGACAGTTGAAAAAGTGCGCAGTTGGGTGCGTATTCGTGTGGCCAATTACATGATGGCCCTAACGCTCGTAGCTTGTGTAGCCATGGTTTATAGTGGCAAGAAAGCTCGTGGACGTGGCGACACACTCCAGCAACGTAACCTTGATATGCACCAAAAATACAATGAGGAAGCAGCTGCCAAAGAAAAAGCTGCTGCTGCTCAATAAATGATAAAACACAATGTATATTCATGTTTTTAAGAATTTTATGTAGTTGTAAGTAGATAGTTATTTGTAAAATGTATGTATGTATAAAACAGAAAGCAGTAAAATGTAACTCTTCAATTTACAATATGTATATTATTTATTACAATGTCAAATATACCTTGCATACATTAATCAACAATGATATAAAAATTAAAATTGAGCATGGTTAAAAGGTCAAACTATTTATAATGCACTATGTTGCCATTACGAAACATCATTCAGGTTTGTAGTACTTCCTACATCTTTCGTGAAATACCTTTGAAGTTCTTTCCTCCACTAATTCTTCTACACTTAATTCTACTTGCAACATGCGTAACTAAAAAAGTGAATATGTTAAAATATAATTAAGTATGTACATCAGACTCGTGCTACCTTTGTTTGCTCAGCTCTCAAAGTGTTCGAGATCTGGAAGTTACTAGTATTTTGTTCCCTCTGCTCTTTTAATTCCTTAACGCGATCGGCAGCTATATTAATACATTGCTTTATGGCAGTTTTACGTTTCGAATTGCCGTCTGTTAATTTACTGTGTAAGTCTTTGCACGCTTTTGCTCCATCAGGGTGAAAGGAGTCTGTAGGAATAACGGTATTTAATGTGTTTATTATAATGTCATCTACTCTACGCATATTCTTCAGTGCCTCCTTTAAACAAAAATAATTAATGGTTAAGTACATAAATGTGACTGCATGATACTGGTTAAAGAAATGTTTAAAAGTAACATTTGTTAGTATGTACGCTTACGTTTGAACCAAGAAATGTTACCGGATTGACTAAGATTCGTTAACATGTCTGAAACAGTGGAGTATTAAAAATATCACCTGAAATTCGCTAAAATCAGCACACTCCATAGCGGATCCAGGCATATCGGAATGAGGTTATGTTAAATGGCTTAGAGCTAGTAAGTGGTTTGGGAGTGAATCTTTCTAAATAAATTAAATTATGGAATGTTCACTACATTGTTCTACAGTAGACTCATGCTAAAATACAGTATACACTATACCAAGAAAGTTAGAGATATAGTAACTTTTCTTGTAAAACTATCTAATTTGATTGCTCTATTTTACTTAATTTCTTTGTATTAAATATGTGAACAAAAATGAATAAAAAATAATTCTATAATACAGTCCTGGTTTAATTATTGTTCCTGCATTGTTAATCTGTTACTTTTTTAGCATACTGTATTACATCTAAATTACATATCTTCGTTTAAATATTTAAATTCAATAATAAATGGTATGTTGTCCCCATATATCTAATACTTACTATATTGCTAGCGGCTATGAGTGGGAAACTTACCAAGGAAGTGAGACAGACAACCAACTCTTCAATGTATAAAGGTGAGCGGTGCGCAAGGGCGGCGGCGTCGTCCGCCCAATGGGGAAGTGGTCAAGTTTAAAATTCGCTTCTAAAGGCGGAGTTCGAATTCCCGCGCATGCGCACGAGACGCGTTATACTCTAAGTGAGACTATGTCGGCGCCGTAATGTTTTCTAGCTTTCCGAGGCCCTACTAGCAATATATGTGTATTATATATATGGTTGTCCCCTATATTTCAACCATTGGCAACTAAATCAAAATTAATGCGCCGGCTAGCCTTTGAGAACTCCAATATCAAAGGGTTAGGTTGTAACACGCAGTATAAAATGTATCCTTGTATAGCAAATGCTCACTTCAAATGAGTGACAGTTAACCTCAAAGACTGACGGAAGACAGAGCTAATCGAACAGACAAAAATCCAGCGTAATTTAAACGCAAATCCACCAAAAATTAATAAATTTGCCTTAAGTAAACAATAACAATGCAATTTAACGAATCAAGTTGTTTAGCTAACCTGCATTTGTCTTTTTTCTAAGTCATAGGTGACGCCAACAGGCAACTGTTTTATTTTCTGCTTTACGAATCCATTTTCGTCCACTAAACAATGGGATGACGCCAACCTCGTAATTTCCTTTTGAAACGCTTCCTGTGGCTGCTACCTGCTTCTAGATCACGATCGAAGTCTTCCGTATTTGCTGCACGTTGCTGTCCACTTCTATTGGCTTCCAGCCTTCTTGAATCTGTCTTCAAAAGTTGTACTCGGAGATCACGTTTGCAAAAAACGCTGTAACGCTAACTCCGATGCAAATTTTTGACAAACAAATAATTTTAATTATTCCAAATATGCATGTCGCCATCTCGCTACATTTTAGCCCGGTATTTTTAGTGCACGTTTTGAGTGGGGGTCACGCGGTGCGCGGCTTTATGGGGCTCGTCATTAACACAGCCGTTTTCTCCACTATTAAAATCCCAAGTCGGATTGTGAGATAAGGCGGGCGCCAGAACCGTATAAAAGGGTAGAATGAACAACTCTTTTGAGTCCACCTGCCTGAACCAGTAACCTGTCCTAAACCCGAAGAACTTACCTGGGTTGTGCACAATGCGCTGCTTCCAGTGACGTGCACAACCATCCTTTTCCGAGACTCCGGCCGAGCTTGGAGCTGATCGTGCGACTCGCTCAAATCAAGGCCGCTCCCGACCTAGTTAGCGAGCATTCACCGAGTACCCCAATTTGGTGATTGGAACGGTTTTCCAAGACCTGTCCATTTTCTCCGTAGTTTCTCTCAGACACCCTGCGTGGCGAAATACCCAAATAAGAATATGAACCCTGCGTGGTATAGCTCGAAATCCTCTAGGGAAGTTTCAAATCTAAGGCGTTAAGCATTACTTCAGTTATCCAACTTCCTGGCGGCCCCCGGTATAAGTCCAGTATTGCATGAGAGGACACGAATCTATCTAGCGGGCGCCGGAGAAAACAACTCCGTAATCACCTTTTACGACATTATAGTAACATAACCCAGAGGGGAACTCACCGTTAAAAGTTACAAGCACTGGGACACTCAGATTCACCAATTAATATCAATTTAATCCCCACACAACACAGCTCTTATTAGCACGAAATAATTTTTGTTTATTTGCAGAATTAGCGGACATTTTGGTGAGAGCCGTCAACGAAACCGGACCGTCCACGTCCTTTAGACGGAGGTAACGAAACTCAACGAGTCGCTAAGGACCGAAGAAATGCAGCAGCTATTAGGCGTTAAAGCGTCCGCAAACAGAATTATTAATGGTATATATTAGACAGTTTGATACATTTTATTAAGCAAACATATTTGTACTTATGAATAAGAATACACGTTTATTTTCGACTACTTTTATTTGGATGTGTTAGTAGACCATGGCCCACGCATAGAGCTATCCGGGACACGGTTACGCCATAGCAGGACGTTTCAACGCCAACCTCGTAATTGAATGCCATCAAGAAGGGCTCCTCTATACTCTACACACTGCTATCTGCTTGCCGCTGTACCACAATTTGCCAAAATATCGCTTCGAAGCCGAACACAAATGGCCGAAGCTTCAGAATCAATTTCCTCTGGAACTGCCCTTTGTAGCTTTATGAGATTATGCACAACTGGGCTCTGCACACTGGCGAATAAATAAAAACCAACAACTGCACAAATAATAATTTTTAATGTACAAAATCAATTAAACCTTGGGAGCCGATTTTATAAACAGCTTCTGGTTTGACTTCCCTAATAAACAGTAGCAATTGAATATCTAGGTGTCATAGCAACAAGTTCACAATTGTTTCAAGTTTTTACAATGTTTTTCCTTAAATAATCAATTGTTTTTGTATAAATGTCATTCCGGAGCATTTTAACTGCAGTTTGATTGCTTTTATGCACTTTTAGTTTATAAACACTGCTTTACAAGTTATTTAGCACTGTATTGTAGTCTTTTATCATTTCCAGATTGCTTTTCACATGCTCTTTGCATTCCTATGTTTCGTACATTGCTTTGTAACCCTACAGCTGCGTATTGTTGGCATAATGATATGAATACAGAATCACTGCATAAAACTTTTGTAACGCTTCGAAACATCTCTGTATTTAAGTAAATTCACTATCATGTCTTGACGTTACAAAATTAACCTGTCAATCATCAACAATTAGATGCACTTACCACAACGAGCACAAACATTGAAAATAAGCTGAACGCAACCCTGCCTATACTGTTTTATTCAAATACTAGCCTCGGTTAATTAAATTACAGTTATTGCTAATCCTGTCTTATGTAATTATCAATGTTTACCAGTGACTTATTGTTGCAATAAATAGAATACCAATTCTGGGCCTATTTGAATTATTCTTTAGTTTTCGCACGTTTGTAATAATTGCTGTAAGAATTATACCATTACAATTTATTGGAAAATAGAAAACTTTTAAACTTTGACCTTGTTCATAACAGACAGGCAACTACACTCTGACCAGTAAATTAAATCGGCCAAATTTTCTGATAGTATGAAATCCATGGCGATATTGTTCAATTTTCAACCCAACCCAAACCAAAATTGTCCCAAATTTATTTGAACATGTCTGTACGTTTGATGCAGTTGTTTGATTAAAATTCTTTTTTAAATTGGCAGCGAAGAACGTCAAAATCAACAGTGAAATAATGCATTGTTTTGTAGGTGGCGGGGCGACAGATAGACATCAACCGATGTCAACATAACCTACAAAAGTTGGTTAAAATGTTGTAATTTCACGATTTCTCGATTTTAAAAAGATCACGGCTTTCGTGCCTGCAGACCACGGCCTTTGTGTCGGCTGCTTCCTAGACCACGGCCTTCGTGTATGTTGCTTCTGAGTGTCTCTTAACAACCGTAAGTACATGCATTAAACTTCAACTTGCTGTTTAATTATCGGTAATGGGCTTTTGCCTAAGAAATAACAGTTCAACGAATGCCTTCGATTAACAAACTGTACGCGATAACTATCTATCATTTTGTGCAACGCCGTATTTTCTTATTGCTGAATTTTTGTATGTACCTTATGCGTATTTCCGCGAGCGTCCTTCGGGCCCTCGGCACGACCTTGCGATCGTCAGAAGCGTCAAGTAAAATAAAATAACTTTTCGGACGTTTGCATTGCCTCCGAATTTTATATTTTCAAGCCCATATTCTGGACTCAATATTGTTGATGTGTTGATCCCGTTTTTAGCATGTGACAAATTATGTGTTTATGCAATAAGCTGTGCTTTATATTTGTTGTTACTTATTCATTTTTCGCCTAGTTGAGCGCCAGCTCTTTTATGATGGATATTTGTTAATTGTTGTTGATATTAAAAGTCTATTTATTTATTTATGTATTTATTTATTTCGCACTTAGCCAACAGCCGTTAGGCCAATTATAGGCGTCGCTGTGCATTTATGGGGACTTCCAACCCCACTAACGACTATCATGATGTTGTTATGAGAGCCGGGACCAACTATTTCCGTTACAGCCGTATCACGAGGCGCCGAGAGATGCAACCGTGGAACTCCCATCCAAGTTCTGACCAGAAAGAGCGTTGTCTATCTCTATTGATCGAACGTGGACGCTTGTTCAAGCTACACCACCCGGGACCTATTTAACTCTTTTGGTTTATATTTTATTTGTGTATTTATGCTACGACCCTACTTGGACTGGCTCGTTTGTTCTTTTTATGATTTAAGTGGAAGTGCGGGGTTTACAAGGTAGGTGGTGTTTAGTTTTGGTAGCTAGATTGGTTTTTTATTGTGTTTAAAGGTACACATAAATGGCGCCATAAATTTTGTTGCTTCATGAAGTTTATTTTTAACCTTAAGGATCGCTGCCTAGTCCTTACTCACACCATATCTTCTACCGAGGGTCAGAGTTAGCTAAGGCTGTGCCAACTCCACGTTTGAGGGTGGTACACAATATCTATTGATTATGACTTATTGGGATGTATTTATATCTTGAAAGTAATCTTTTTAATGGGGGTGTGGGAGATTATGTTGCTACCTATGCATACATTTAAATTTGGCGTTATCCTTTGTGGAGGGTACCTGTCAAGTAAGGGTAGTGAAGAATGATTCGGCTCTTGCAGCCAATAACACTTCTTCTTCATAAGTGTGCAACTATATTGTATCATCGTTGTACTGCCACTTTGTTTGGTTTCATTAAATGTTAGTAAAATTACTTGCATTATTTTTTTATTTTGGGTGCATTGAGTTAAGGTTGTGTTCCAGTTTTTTAACTGCAGTGAAAACTCAGTGTTAAGCACAGACAGCTTATGAAATATTAAATATATCCACACTGTCAGCAATTGTATTATATGTAGTACCTGCTTTGTATCAGAAAGGAATTAAACGAAATAGTTATTGTGACTGTGTTTAAATACGATAAAGGGCTATCTCTTGATGCGGATTTAGGAACATAAAAAGGCATTTTACTGAGAAACTTATTGCATGATTCAATTTTGAAATGTAGTACTTTTTATAAAAAAAAATAGGCTACAAGGCTTGGCGTCGTCTCTCCAAGGTGAGTATACGAAAATATTACTTATTTCCCCATAAAACACTAACGCTAAATAAACAGACAAAAGCTTATATTCTAAATATTTAACAAATTTGCTTTGAATACTTACTTCCAAATCGTTTATTATTGCTTGCGCTGTAGGGTCTCCATGTTAATGATGAATACTCAAGTTTAGAACTTACACATCCGTTGGATAGCCCAATCAACAAAGGAAATATTAAAAAAAAAAAATCGGAAATTTTTAAAATTTTGTACCTAATCATGTTTATTTGGGCGTACTACTGCATATATAAAAAGTTCCGAAAAAATTAAAGGTGAGCCGGCACCGCCATCTAGGAAAGAAGGTGCAGTTTTATAGTTTTTTGCAAATGTCCTATGAAATATAAACTTTATCACATAAACTGATCTTAAAAAAAATAAAGAGCATGACATTTCCCACAAAAACGCATAACACATTTTTTTTCAGTGGAATAGCTTCCTCGAAAATAACCAGCAAATGTTGCATGGATCGATAAATAGCTCTAAACACAGGCAGTGGGATGACGTTATCCAAATTTCTGCTCCAAAATGTTTCGTATTTTCGATGGTGATAATTTTTATAATTCTGTAAGAAAATAAGATGATTGAAAATAATATTTTAAAAATATTAATAAATTGGTTATTTGTGATCCTTTGTAATTCAATAAGTTCGATTGTTGTTGGAATTTTGGATCATAATTGTTAAAATGTTTTGTCGACGTTTTGGTTTATTTAAAATTACCTTCAGAACACTCACCTTATAGAAAATATGGGTTATCGATCATAAAACAATAAATAATCATAACGTACGAAACAAGTTTGGAGTTGTAGATTGTTGTTGTTTAAAATCCATATATTATATATTATATACTCACTTGATTATTACCATTATGGGGGCATTCTCTTTTGAATGTGGCTGGGTCCGGACATGGCTTCATCTACCACCTCAGGAAAATCTAACGGATCCATCAATAATTGAAGACCGACACTTTCTGTAAGAGAAGTCAAGCCTCGAGTCCGTTAATGTCCTCTGATCTCCATCTTCATCGACATCTTCATTGTCATTGTCGACTGTGGTTGGACGATTCAGACAACCTCCATGGCAATTATGACAAACAGCCGTATAATTAATTCCTGATTTTCTGCATCCACACATATTTGCACACCCAGGTGTAGATTTGCAGAATGCGATGTTTAACAAATTTTCTGCAGCAATTGGGTTCATTGTTGAGATTCGAGTAAGATAGCCTTCCTTACGTCGCCAACTCCAATTCTCAGGGGATAATTCATTTCCTTGGCAATTTGCTGGTATACCCGCAAAGAATGTTGCTTGGCTGCTCCTTCTGTTGGTGCTGGTTAGGGAATATCTGGTTTAATTTTTGTAACTGCTTTCGTAAAACAATAAAATCGATGTTTGTTTAAAGAATTATCTGTGAGGCAAGCACCATAGATGGCAAGGAAAAAACGTCCCCCCCCTCCCGGCATGCAACTCTTTACATTTTGTAATAGTTTAACACACTTGACTTTTCCTATGTTGAACATCTCTGAAGTCGTGTCACAGCCACTAAAGGCATGTATCCAAGACAATTTAAGCAAAAAATTTACTAGTAAATTTTCTATAAAATTTAATCGTAAATTTTCGCATAAATTTAGTATCGTGTCATACCAGCTTAAGAAGAGAATGCTGTTCTCAAGTTCCAATGATTGCAATTCCTGTGACGAATCTTTGTCATCACTGCTTTGTCGACATGCAATCCCATGGCCATTCAGTTTCTTTGTCAGCATGTCAGTTAACTTGCTTTTGTTATTTTCATTTAATAAAAATGGTTTCTGTCGAACGGCAACATCCATGTGTTCTTCAAAGTTAATGTCTACCGATTTTTTAACCAAGTACCTATCAACGAATTTGCTCCGATTTTTTGGTACTATTCTGGGCATTGGAGTAACCATCAAAGACCACTATGCAGTTTTGACCGTAGTGATTTTGATCATAATTTACGTAGCCTGCGCAAATGGTTGAAAAAGTTAATTTTTGCTTCCAAACGACTCGATGTAAGAGAAAGCCACCGTCCACAATATTAACGCAGTTTTTTAAATGAATGTCATTTGATGGTAAAAATGTCATACATGGCAGATTTTTGTGTCTTTCGCATTCCAGCTTCGTTGAACAGAGACAATGGATATGGAGCCAAGTCATATTGTAAATGGTGTTCTAGATCAGGGCTGTCCAACTTCAAGTGGCCCAACGCCCACTGCAAAAAAATGAAGGTTATGAGGGCCGCATCATAAAATGTGTCGTATGTGACTTTGTGAGTTATTTGTAATAAATATAAAACGTGTATACAGGGTAAGTCAATACCTGTTCTACAATTACAAATAAGACAAAAATAAAGAATACTAAAATTTCGAAAAGTGAAGCCGGTTTCATAATAAATGGATTGGACAGGGTGGGCCAATAGCTTGGGCACTTCGGTTTCGCGGCTTAACTCCAATAGATTTTTGGCTGTGGGATACATAAATGAAAAGGTTAATTTTACTGTGCCTGCCGGAGGGGATGACGTTATTGCCCAGATTTACGAAGCAATAGTATAAATAAATGATGATAATTTAAATTCTGTTCCTAGGAACTTTAGTCATAGGTTACATACGTATATTGACGAAAATGGTAACATTTTTGAATTAGATGTTTTAGTCCAGTCAAATGGTAGAAAATAGGGGACAGTTTTGGTGGAGTTTTGATATTTGGTTCCTATATGTTTTTTGGGTCGCTGTACACGAATATCAAGTTTTCCGACAAGAATTTTGACCGGAAACACATTTTGTTAAGCAAAAACATTGTAAAAACAGATTTCTTTTTACATTTTTCTAAAATGACTCGAAAACAATCTAATTTCGTAAATATTAAATCTATATGATATCAAAGAGGATAAAATTTCCTACATTTTCTGTACCAGAGGTTTTTTTCTCCGATCAATCGTTCAGCCGCGAGAGCGCCGCGAAGTTAGGTGTTAAAATCTAAACAAGGGAATTATCCCAGTTGGTGGTATATGAAATGTATCTTCATAAAAGAAATATTGGAGAATCTGATATATGCGTCTAGAGACACAAAAAACATATAGGAACCAAATATCAAACTCCAAAACTTTCCCCTATTTTCTACCATTTGACTGGACTATAATTTCACGGCGCTCTCGCGACTGATCGGAGAAAAAACCTCACGTACTATTGCGGAAAAAATATTTCGCACGATACTTACACCCGTATTCATAGTCGTTCGCCAGCGACTCGCCAGCGACTCGCCTGCGAAACGCCGGAGTTTTGCCACGCCCCTTACGAGAATTAACCTTGCATAGTCGCTCGCCGGTAAAACCAAGGATGCGCGTTACTATGGTTTTCGGCGGAGCGCTGCATGCGTGAGCGACTATGCAATGTTAATTCTCGTAAGGGGCGTGGCAAAACTCCGGCGTTTCGCCGGCGAGTCGCTGGCGAACGACTATGAATACGGGTGTTAATCTAGTTACTTGGTTTTATCCACAGTGGCTTAGTGTGTATCTGACTACTTGTCATTTTTCACATTTTGGGGTTATTGTCGAATTCTAGCTTTTTCAGGTTATGTTAAGAAATGGTTCTTCTTCCGCAACCAACTTCATCGGCTACACGTTGCAGTGATCATCCCTCTTCTAGCTTTGCGATAACAAAGCCTTTTTCGGCCTCGTTTAAAACGTGATTCGGCATTTTAATTTTTAATGGCAGAATGTCAGTTGTACAATTGACAATTCAGTGACTTTAGTCCACTTGATAAAACCATACATAGGCTACACAAGGCAAACAAACCGTGAGAAATATTTTTTCCGCAATAGCACATAAAATGTAGGAAATTTTATCCTCTTTCATTTCATATAGGTTCAACATTTACGAAAAGTGGATAGCTTTCGGGTAATTTTAGAAAAACAAAAAAATCGGGTTTTTACACAGTTTTTGCTTAAAAAACATGTTTCCGGTCAAAATGTTTGTTGCTAAACCTGATATTCGTGTACAGCAACCAAAAAAACATATAGAAACCAAATATCAAAACTCCATCAAAACTTTTCCCTATTCGCCCTTTTTGAGCACCATTCGATTGGACTATTTTGCTGATGTTTATCTCGACCCAGATGGTATTCATTTTTTAATATTTTAAGTTTTCTTTTGTATTTGAATTTGAGATTAAGCGAAGCTTAAAAAAATATTTCAATTTTACCTGAAAGCGGCTTCGCTTTCGGAATTTTAGTATTCTTCATTTTTGTCTTATTTTCAATTGTACAACACATATCCGAGTGCTGGAGAGTAAATATTGACTCACCATGTATAATACTAATTTTTATTTATTCAAGGAGATTAGGTTACATTACCTACAAAAAGCATCGAAACATAATAGAGATATACAGGATGTTCCCTGAGGTAATCGACAAACTTACACCATGTGTTCTAGAGGTGATTCTAAACAAAAACAAATCCTATACACTTTAGGTTAATTCCTTTCCGTTCTTGAGAGATCCACAATCAATTAATGTAAATTTACGTATAGAGATAAGTAAGCTAGATAAACTAAAATTTGTTTTATAAGTAACAACTGTCAAAGTAATCATTAATTAACAACTAAAAGAACTAAACACTACTAAAAAACAATTAAAAACAGGTGCCTGATCGCTACAGGACTCTTCACGTTGGCTGACAACTGCCAGACTGAGACCACGGATAAAACAAGCCTTGCACGGAATGTGGGCGGGACTGTTTCCTAACACAATGTTGCCAGATACAGTGAAAATTATTTTGCTAATGATATTTTTCAGTACCTTTGTCCTATGTACCTATGTTATATTGTTTTCTATGATTTATAATTTTAATTCCAGATTCATGATTTCTGAAAGTATAGTTCCTATAGATCCGCGGGCCGCAAAAAAATATACTGGCGGGCCGCATGCGGCCCGCGGGCCACGTGTTGGACAGCGCTGTTCTAGATCTTCGTTGGTTTTTTAGAAACAACTGTTCTTTGGAAAAGCAGTAGGGGATCAATTGGCACAAGTTTTCCATGAACTTCCACTGCACAATTGACAGTAGCTAAAGCGAGAACTTTGGTCTTTCGCTTCAATGTCTGCAAAAAAATTCTTTCTTTAGACCATTTTTTCCATCGCTTTTTTACCAACTTCAACCGCGTTGTAACAATTAATAATTGAATCGCCAATCACTCCGGTAGCTAGTGACATTATGTCCTCAAGAATTGGAAACGGAGGGTGATCTGAGAACCAATCTGAAAGATTTGTAATGTTTTTTGATTATTTCTTTGCGTTTAGTAATCATTTTGCTTTTTATCAACATTTGCTTGCCATTTTCGAGGAAACTATTCCACTGACAAAAAAATGTGTTTTTCGTTTTTGTGGGAAATTTAATGCTCTCTAATTTTTGTGAGATCAGTTTTTGTGATAAGGTTGATATTTCATAGAATATTTGCAAAAAACTATAAACCTGTACCTTCTTTCCAAGATGGCGGCGCCGGCTCACCTTGAATTTTTCGGAACTTTTTATATATTCAATAGTACGCCCAAATAAACATCCTCACCAAATTTTAAAACTTTCCGATTTTTTTTTCAAAAGCTAAAAACGAGTCTTCGTTGACTGGGCCAGGAAGCGAAATTGATGTTTATTTTTAATTGAATAAATGAGATTTAATAATAAGCCTAAATTCTTTATAAATTTGTTTACTATATTGCCAGTGTGATAATTAAATGTTAATTTATTATCATGTAGTATAATCCCTAGATTCATAATTTTATCATTTCGCTAAAGTGGACGTACTATGTAATTAAATAATATAGGTTGTAATCTGGGACCAAATCAAGTGTGATCACTTGTTTCGGAAAAATTCTAAGTAAGACTTTGACCGTAGCAGTTGGTGTCTTAGCTACCTGGTACTCCGCATGCCTAGAACTTGTATAACCAAACAAACAAGTAGGTAGGCAGCGCGCATCAGGCAGGCGAGAAGTGTTGCCTACTTCCTTGCAGCAAGATAAATAATAATCACACTGTATACGAAGCTCATTCGAAAAGTAATATTCGTTGAACATTCTTTGAACGAACATTCTGTTAGAGAAAATGTATAGTACATGTAAATTATCGAGAGATCCCAAAGAAACTGATCCTCAGAGGGCTGTGCAATGAAAAGTCACGTCTTTACTTGCATCAGATAATAATTGGTTGTCATTTTCTATACGAACTGACAGATTATTAAAATGATGTTTTTTAATCAGCAGTGAAGTACCTCGAAATCGTCATTAAAATACGAGAAATCGGCAGTGAAGTAATCCATAAAAGTCAACCGACGTTAACATAACCTACAAAAGTTGGTTAAAATGTTGTAATTTCGCGATTTCCCGATTTAAAAAAACACAATGTAGTCCTCGGCACTGAAGTTCATTTTTATCGCCCATATGGTTCATTTGCCTTGGCCCTACGGGCCTCGGCAACTATATCCACATTCGTGATAAAAAGCTGAACTTCAGTGCTCTGATATACAAACTACTATTTTATACATTTCAAAGATCATTCATTATTGGATGTTACTTTCGGAACGGCTTTCAAGTTGACGAAGAATGGACCTATTCTATTCCTCCCTGTTTTATGGAATTCCGAGAGAGGTATCTCAATGAAAATAAAGGATGCTTTTTTTAGAGGCGGAGAACTTTAAAATGAAATAAAACACAGAAACATGTCTTTAATATCCATGAATTTTACTAAATTTAAAAGATAATTTTTTGGATTTACTGTTTGAATATGATTTCGGGCATGTGACCGCCGCGGCTGACGCGTACATGGCATAATCTGGTAGTCCAATTTTCACACACTCTTCGCAGTATATCAGGCTGTATTTCGGCAATAACGTGTCGAATGCTGGCTTCCAAGTGCTCAATTGTTTCCGGCTTATCGGAGTAGACATGCGACTTTACATATCCCCAAAGAAAATAATCTAATGACGTCAAATCGCACGAACGTGGTGGCCAGTTAACAGATCCATTTCGTGGATCCATCCTCTACTACATATCGAAAATGTTGTTAAGAATTTGGTCAGCAATTTTCGAGAATCTGGAAATGTTAGAAGGAAAGAAGGGCCTAGTAGGCCAAAGAAGAGAGTACTTCCTTTAATTGAAACGGTTAGACAACGAATTGACGAAACTCCAAAAACACCAATTAGACATTTATGACAGCAAGTTGATGATTTAAGTTACGGTACATGATCAGGACCAGGAGATTTTAGAACAGGATTATCCAAAAAGAGTTCAGCTTTGTCGTTGGTTTTTGGATAATCTCAATGAGTCTTTTTTATTGACGAAGTCTGGTTTTATCTTAATGGGTATAATAATTCACAGAATATGCGAATTTGGACTAGCGACAATCCACACGTTATAATTGAAGCTTCTCTTCATCCACAGAAAAGGAGTCTGGGTTGGAATAAGTTGTCGGAGGTTAGTTGGGCCAATATTTTTCGAAGGCACGCGAACTGCAGCAAGGTACAGGAACGAATTATTGCAACCTTTCTTAAATAAACTACACGATGATGGACTACGGGATGGCTTTCTGCAACATGATGGCGCAACAGCTCATGCAGCTGCAGATACAATTAATTTTTTACGGGAATATTTTGATGAACGAATCATTAGTAGGAATACTGCAATAGCCTGGCCCCCCGCTCTTGTGATATTACTGTTTTGGACTTTTTTCTATGGCCCTATTTGAAAAACACCATTTTCAATACTCCGGTTAATGATTTAAACGAACTGAAACTTAGAATTGAAGAACACTGACAAGAAATTAACAACTCACCTCAATTATTACAAAATATTTTTGAAGGTATGAGAAGACGAGTTCAAAAATGTTTGGAGGGAGAAGGCAGACATTTTCAACATTTGTTATGATCATTACATTAGTTCAGGTTTATTCATTTCTTTTACTGTTGCTCAATAAAAGATTTCTGCTCCGAAAATGAGGTTTAATTATTATTTAATTCCAGCTGACACAAGTTAAGACGTGAGTTTTCACTACGCAGCCAGCGGGTCAGTTTTTTTATCTCTAGATAATATATTATGATTATTTCATCTCGTTACTAGTATTTGCAACTCTTGAACAACGTGTTAGAATTAACATAACTGTGCCTGTATTTATGATTAAAACAGGATCAGTAATTAAAACTTTACAAGATGAATAAGTTTGTTGTCATTGTTTACAAAACTAAGTTTTCACAACCATCGTTGCCTCATCCTCATTTGGTTAAATCGTTCAATCTTGGTTTTCAGTCTACCATAAACGTCACTGCTACTGACAGTTTTAAAGAAGTCACGCAACTTGATTGCCTTGGGAGGCAGTCGGTAAAATATCGCCTCCGATCGTCCCAGGCTAGCCATGGCAGAGCGTGGTTTGTAGGTTTTGTTACCGGTTCACCATTGCTAATTTTATTATTATGGGTAGACCTTGTTTATGTCAAATGTTTTCGATATTGAATAAGTAATTTTAGAACTACTAACCCTTTTGATTTAATTTAATGTTTGTGAAATTATTTTGTTTTTCAAGTTAATACATTTAATTTTAAATTAGTCGTGCGTTATAGTTTCATATATTATTTTTATTGTTGCATGCGATTTTTTTTATTATATGTTCTGTGTTTTCTTTTTGTACGGAATTTATGAACTTGAATAAATTAACGAAACGTTAAGTTCACCGAGGCTGTATGTTGGCTGGCACCGAGCACTGCAGACACTTTTAAAAAAGGCCCACATTTCCACTTTTGGTGAGCTTTCTCTGCGATTTCCCGATTTGGGAAAGGGGAAGCGTCTATGGTATTTAACATCTTTATTTAGAGTTACAAGTCGGTGCCTTAATTAATAATATCGTAATCAACCCTCTCTCCTACTGAAGATTAGTCGGCAACCTTTGTTACAGTACATCGTAGCATAGTCGGGGCAACTGATCCTTATATTTTCCCGATTTATGTCGTTTTTATCGTGTAGCAAACTGTTTATTGTTTAAGGTTAAATTCTTGTTGTAACAAATTGTGTTCATGTCATACATACCGGTTTCGACTGTAACAGTGTATAGACTGCAGTTACACTTGTTTAGCAGAATAGGCGTTCTTTAATCATTGTGGTGCACTTTGCAACACTTGAGTGGCTTATCTCATCATGGTATAACTGTAGTATCTTCCACCTAGCTTGTTTCGGAATAACGAGTCTATTGGCGTATAAGGTGCACCTGTATAAGCGGTTACGTTCATTACAAAATTCTCGAGATAGATATTTATTATTTTGTTTTGTCTGTTCTATAGTTTGTCTGAGCTGTTCAGCTTGAAGTTGCAAGGTTAACAATCATTCATCTATAGTACTGTTATCTGCCTGTATACCTTACTACAGAGCAATCAGTGACAATTCTGGAATGTAATCCTAATAAATAAATCCTATATCTCTTTAAAGTTTCTACAACGGCTAGGTCTAAACTCATATCTAGGGCTGGGCGAAAATAACGATATATCGATAATATTATCGATATATCGATATATCGTTTATCGATATACCCTTCTTTAAATATCGATGTATCGATATATCGATATTAAATTTAGTATTTCCAGGTTTTGCACATATCGATACATATCGATAAATATGAATAGTTACTTATTGATATTTATCGATATGTATCGATAATTACACTGGTATACAAAATTTTATTTATTTTTTGTCCTAGAAGTGAAAATGAGTGAATCTAATAGCATTTTTCCCGCTGAATTCAAATATGGAATTATTCTATCACGTAAGGATTTTTAGAGACAACTATTTTAATTTTACAACATAACGTATTTAAAATGCACCCTAAGTGTAATATAATCTTACCTAAAAAGTAGTAGTGTTTGATTTTCTACGATATTTTGCTTCATGAACATCTATCTCTCTTTAGGGTATAACAATAGTCAGCTAGCATGCTCCAACCCTACTTGTCCTAGTACCGCTTTTCCATATCTTTGTTTAGTGGTGGAGGAGATTTCAACCTTTTAATCGTGAACCTAAAAGTTCTGCCTCTTTTTTAGATAAATTCAGATCTTGTACACGGTCATTGAGGTCCCCTTGTGTTAGTAAATGCGATCTGCCAAATCTTTGTATTGTTTATCATGGCCAAGTATGATATTTTCTAGTGGTTAATTAGGCGCAGGCAGTTCTTCATTGTGAGCCAAAGGTATCATGTCAGATGGTAAATTAGGGTATGAAATAGTGTGCTTTGATTTTGAACTTTTGCCCGAAATATTAGTCAGACAAAAGTAACAATCGATGGCATGATGTTTTGGTTTTCGCCAAACCATTGTAACAGCAAAATATATGTGCTGAGAACCCTTTAACCAGCTTGTAAGCAATCTGACACAAGTAGCACAACAAATGTGAGGGGCCCAATATTTGTGTTGGTCACCAGCTTTGCAGCCAAAATAAAGCTCATAACATTTTTTTATGAGAGGAGTAAAACTACGTTTTTGAAATTTAAATGTAACTTCACCACAAATGTAGAAAAGGCTGTTCGGTGGATTTATACAATTTCTAGGCATTTTGCTAAATCACACAATTCCAAAACACTACACCAAATATTCACCACATGTCTTGAATTCAAACGATGAAATGAAAATTTAGAACACATCGTCACTGAGAAACGTTTACACTGAACTTGTTATATCAGTACATACACACGAAAGATGTACAGATGTCAACAGAGTGAACACTGACCACAGAGTAGCTTTAGCTTGAACCAGTAATTCGGTCATTATAATCAAATCAGATGTTGCTTGTGACATACCTTTGACAAACGATGATGACTAATAAGTCATCATCAACTTTTTTATTCATTTACGTATTATAAATGCGTAATACCATATCATAATTGTATAGTTTCCATAACGTATATAACACTAAACAGGGTGTAACTTGAAAACTACGGGTGATAGAAGAATTCTGATGACATTTTTGAATTCGGGGGAAAAGTACATATAGAAACCACTTCTACTTGTCTGGGACAAAATTTTGTATACCAGTGTTATCGATAGTAATCGATATTCATCGATATTTGATGCTGAGTTATATTTGCTTTAGTAGTCACTCATAAATTCCTTAAGACTTGCTATGCAGCATTTTGAACTCGTCCTTCTTCCTGCTGGGTTTATGTTATTGAAGCACTTGCTTGTTTAATTTCTATGGAGTTTAGGGTTTGTGTTCGGGTTATTAGCGCAGTAGCCGGTTGGGGCATTTGGCATTTTTGCTGAGTAGACTTTTGGTGAACACTAAATAAATAAATTGGCGGTCACTGTATATCTACTAACAAAATATACTATATACATATATACATGTATTGATAATTATCGATATAGTAGTAGTCATATTTATCGATATTTGTCTAGAAATATCGATAACTATCGATATTAATCAATAACTATCGATATTTAACGATATTAATCGATAACTATCGATATTTATCGATAAATCGATATAAATCGATAACTATCGATATTTGTCTATAAGTATTGATAGTTATCGATATGTATCGATACTTCGATATGTATCGATATTTCTCAGTTATCGATATCAAAATTCCAATATCGCCCAGTCCTACTCATAACTATGATATACGTTGTCTGCAGGTGTTGTATCTCTACTGTAATAAGCTCCCGGTGTGTACTTACACTATTTAAATTTTAAAAAAACAATACTAACATTGGTTTCTCAGCTAAAATGGATTTTATTTGTTCCTCATTTGTAAACATCAATTTATCAAGTCACTGTATTCACCGTGAAAATGTTTCTTAACTGGCTAGCCTGTAAAATTTTACACCCGTGTATATAGATAGATGATAGCGTGCAAAGCCAGAGTTGTCTTCCATAGTATGTGTCATATTGATAAATTAGGTGCTTGTCAGTTTGACATTGTGAATAAATGGTAAATTTATAGTTATTTACAATTAAGGAACAAATAAAATATTCAACAATACACGCAAGGTATCGGGTTTTACCGGCTCCAGAAGGTGACCGGCTCGCCTTTGGTTCGCCAGTCATATCCTTCTGTCCGCCAGTAAAAACCCATTTACCAAGCTAGTAATGTTAAATACTATTAATTGGTTAAATGCATTTTCTTAATGTGCGTTCCACTCAAAAACTATATTTTCTCAATTCATTTAGTCAGAGACAGCGCTGTTAGTGCAAATCCTTTTATGAACTTTCTAAAATACCCTGCCAGGTCTAAAAATTGCTCTACCTCATGCACGTTTTTAGTAACAGAATCGATTTTCTTAAAGCCTGTCCTAAGTACTCAATATTTTTTTAAAGAAAATAACATTTGTTCAAATTTAGTTGTAACCGGCCTTATCTATGGGCGTCAAAACTTGTTCTAACAGTTCCAAACCCTCACTTATAGAACTTGAGAGTAAGAGATCGTCCATGTAAATTGAAACGTGGTCATAATGCAGTATTTCAATAGCTTTGGTTGCAGTCCAAACAGGGCGTTACGACACGTTAATGGAAGAATTGCAGAGCTCACCCTAACTGTATCTAAATTACCTTGTAACAGGCTAATTTGTCCGGCTCAGACATTAGGCAGAAGAGAGGTTTGCTACCACGATACCAATTAGGGCGAGATGATGATCACTAAAGGTGTTAAATGCCAGACGCCACCACTTTTGGATCGGTAAAAATCCTCTCACTCAAAAGTAGAAATAGTGAACGGAGCTTAAAAGTACAGTGACTTTATAAGGAGAGTGTGGTCTATTTCGGTCATCTTTCTGATTGGCTGTTCGGATATCTGATCTTGAGGCTTTCACGATATTACACATAGTCACACAAAATTTATTGCTTCCAACTCCTTTATTATTGAAAGTAGCCCCAATATGAAGTGGAATGAAATAATCCTCATAAAATTCTACAGTCTCCTGTATAAGCGAATGCTGAATTTTCGTTTACTTAAGTAAATGTCAACGACTTAAAATATAATACTTTTTGCGAAAATTGCGCATTAGCCCAAATCAAAAGCTATAATATACTATATAAATGTCTTAATTAAAGAGAATTCATGGGCTATGTAACACTGAATATTATATTCCTCCAAATTAACTGGTGGTATAAATACGACGGTTTGATTATGAATATCAAAAAAATCCATTTTTGTTGAACTTTTGTACGTAGTTTCTGTGTCGACCAACGCAAAATGTTGTAAATTCTCGTTTTCGATGTACAAAAACACAATAAACAAGATAATAAAGGACACATTGATTTATATTCCGATATTAGGTTGCTCGTTAACGAGGATTTTTAATAGCTGACAGCGATTCTTTACGTTTCACATTGTGTCTTGCCGTTTAAGTAATATTATTGACATCCTTGTAAAATTAATGTTACACTGCACATTTGACCACCTCACATTGCACAAATCTTTCCGATCGTGGGTATACACCGCTCTATAAAGCACCTCGGAATTTCACATATCTCCAGTCCGTATAAAATGACGTTGATGTGATAATTTAGCAGGGTGGCGTTTGTCTTACAATTTAGCAGGCCGTGCACAGACCAATACCTAAAGGCGTGGCTGGTTGTAGCCAAGACGACTCATAGTCCAGTTACATTAGGATCCGCCTGCCGAAAAAATTCAAGTGAGCTGAAATTTTGCATACACCTTTATTTTGACATTAGAAATAATGTCTCAAAAGTCCCTATCGATATCGCGCTTGCGTTTTAAGTTATTCCAGGTCAAAGATCACAAAAATAAGTTTTTCGTAAATATCTCGCTTTCTATGGGTCGTATGACGTTTTTAGTTATTACAAAAAATGAAGTCTAGGAATTTCTCTACAAAAAAGATTATATAGATTTTTACGCACAACTAAAAATTCTGTAAATAACACACTGTTACGTTTTGCAGACGGGTTCTACTTCCTTTTATGATAAAGGAAGTATTTTATTCACCCCAAAAATTCGAAATATTTGTCAGGACATTTTTAAATTTTACCAATATGAGACCTTTTGAAGTATTTTCGGTTCAAAGATACTGACTCTGCTTGTATATGATTTTTCCTGTTGTATTTTTACGCCCTATAGTTTATCAGTTTGTGTGCAAGCAACTATAACGGTCGCTGTAATTTTCTGTCGTTCATAATTACTTTATCTGGCTTGTTTGGAATTTCGAGATTTAGTTCGCAGCCAGTGTCTAGAAGTTCAGCGAGCTTGCACCTGGGTTGTCTTGACGTTCTGTAGCGTGTTTTATGCATCAAATTTAAAACGCAGTCCATGAGAGCAAGCGAGAGATTTTCTAAATAATTTTATTCCATCGCAGTCCTTCGTCGTAAGCTGGATCGCCCGCCGGGGCGTGCGAGACCGTCTGTGATTGTCTGCTTTTGGATTGGCTGCAAGTGGTGAGGCTACAGAGCGTGTTTGGCGGGGACAGCGTTGGCTTGAGTTAGTTGTTTGCCGGCTGCGATTGTAAGCGCTTCGAAAGTTTGGTTTTGATGAGCCGCATGGTATTAAGTGGTGTTTTTTTGGGCTGTACGTGTCCGGTTTCTTGAATGACTGCCGTTTTGCAAGTGTCCGAGGGCCTAATGGGTCATCTTTCCGTTACGTTGGGATACAGTCTGCAGAACGGGCTAATATTTAGGTCTCGACCGTTTATCGTTTGTTTTTCCGTGAGGATTTCACATTAGTCCCTGCCAATTAGGGGAATATTTGAACCGTACAACACCCACGCTTATGGCTGAAGTCCGTCCGCATCAGTGACGAGTTCCCCGACAGTCACGACGCACGCCAGGCAAAACCAAACAATAAGGTGTGTGTGTGTAGTTTGTAAAAACGAATTAACTTTTTTGTTTGCTAATAATTTATGTGCATATTTGCTGAACGGCCACACCTTTTTGGAGCCGCCTGTAAACTAATTAATTTATTTGTTTGCTAATAATTCATGTGCATATTTGCTGAACGGCCACCCTTTTTTTGGGCCGCCTGTAAACTAATTAACTTATCTGTTTGCTAATAATTCATGTGCATATTTGCTGAACGGCCACGCCTTGTTGGGGCTTCCTGTAACTATTTGACTTTTCTGTTTGCTAATAATTCATGTGCATATTTGCTAATCGGCCACTCATTTTGGCGCTGCCTGTATACCAATTAACTTAGCTGTGTGCTAACTTTCATTATCCCGCCGGTAGTTTAGTCGATTAGAGATAAAGCGTCCCCAGCTGGGCTTATAGATTTAGCCCGTTATTATGATATGTTCTCATTGTGTTGTACCTATTTGACCATGTGCTTAGACTAATAGATCGGTTTACTGAACGTTGCCTTATGATTTTTCCACGTGCTTGTGCATGCTTATTTTCAGATTAAGTTATACTCTGTGTCAGATTTATGTACGGTAAAGCCTTGAAGGAGTTCTCAAGCGTCGCAGGTAAGTTAGGGCGCTTATCGCTGCAGTGTCGGGAGTCGTGAGACTGTACACAAGTATTCATTCCCGTCCAGCTTTGGATTTCGCCAAGGTGTAAAGTCGAAAGGTAGGCTCATTGATTTACCGGTTTTATAGTGGGTCTATCTCTGCATTTTCTTTCTTATTGATGAAACCGGGTGGCGCTCAATTAATTTTATCACTGTTTACCTTCCCTTAGGCCGTTGCCCGTAGATTAACTCGTGCAGGACCACCCCTTGCTCTACTGATGTCTAGTCGGCATATCTTTTTGATATGGTGGCTGGAAAGAGTACAATATAACCGATGTTCGGGTGTGGGACTCGAACCCACTATCTACTAACTGCAAACGCAAATTATTTACCAGTCGACTATCCATTCTCTTGACTAATTTCCATGTTTCCAAATTAATACTTCCAAGTTTACTAACATCATTTCCAGCAAAACACTTATTTAGAATTTCTAATAGTGATTCTTTCTCTACAGAACTTAACTCCAATATCAATGTTTTCGCCGTTGATTGTATTAACATAATCAATTCTACTTAATTTCCCGTGTCTCTCCACATCTCTCTCCCCTTGCGGCCGCTCGACCCTTCTCCCAAAGAATGTCTTCAGTGCCCAGGTTCAATATGAAAAAATGGCTATAAGTTTCTCTTACTATCGTACCAGGAATGCACAGGATTGAACGACCTAATTCCAAACAGCGTCTCTAAAAGACCAGATCTTCTCCTTTTTCTACCCCAATAATGTTAATCCTCACCCATGTAGCTTTCCTAGCCTGGGTGGTAGTAACGTATGTCTCATAAGTTTTGGACCAATTCTGTGTATTAAATTTTTGCATACTGTATACTGAATCATTATTGTAAATATTAGTTAATATTTATTGTAAACAGAAATATCAATTTAAATTAACTGGAACGCTGGAACGATGCGCAAGGTTCTTCTTCTTTGGACGGTGGTAATATTTACTTCTTGGAACTTCTGAAGCATTCTGCATCTCAATTGGTTTTCAGTATGATCCTCTCATCCTCCATCACCAATTCTCCTGGATAAGGTTGCCAAAAATCTTCGAGTGGGCGTGCCTGTGGAAAATTGAGAGGGTTATCGTTATCCATGACAATGACTGTTGTTGGTGAACTCGCCTTAATGCAAGACAACATGCGGGTATTTGTTGCAACTAGTTCAGTGTGTATTTCAAACATGTTCTTCTCTTTCGGAAGTTTTGAATATTTCTAGATAGTTTCTTTAAAATGGTTGACTTTGTAACACCTGGACCCTTCTTTTTAAGGGATTAATTATTAATTTACCTCGGATAAGCTCATTCGTCGGAAACAGAGTTCAAACACGCTTTTCAGCCACCATACGAAGTTAACAAATACTCAAACAGAATTTACTATATACACTTTTATTTGTTATAACTATATACAAAATAATAAAGCAGGAATTAAACCAAATAAAGGATTTCCCAATCAGTTTGACCAATAATTAATTACAATAACGGCACGAGCTGCCCCTTCGCATGCCGCAACCAAATTCGCAGGCGGATGAAAGTTTACATCGACGGCTGGAGTAGCCTTCTTCGGGCGGTTCGGATTTCTTCGCTATTCTGGCACATACGTGGACCCGCGCAGTAGCGGCGCCGCAGGAGTTAGCTGTCAAAGTTCTCGCCTCGTGTTTCTGTAAACATTCTACACATTAAATCTATTAATACACTTTTTCCACCCTTTCCGGGGACGAGAATAGGTTTAATTGGAGTCCCGGGAAGGGTACCGTGCAGCGGCGTGATCACGGGATGATTTATCCAAGCCCCGGGGTTCTCGTAAATATGTTTGTGAAAGCCCGCAGACCTCGGCGAAGTGCCGCAATTTTCAATAAATAACAGGTAAATTTACATTTACTTTGCAAGAGTGATATGTTTCTAGTCGGCCGGCTGAATGCCTTATTTTACAATATAACGGTAGCCAACGTTTATTAATTTACAGGAGTCTCTGCGAGCTCGCAAGTTGATATTTGCGGCCGGCGTAAATATTCTGGTCGAGCGGTGCAGGCACTCGATTTCAAAGCGGCTCGAAATGTATCGGGCCTTATTTAATTAGGGCCATATAATTTGACTGGGGAGAATAGATGACTTCCAGATATTTATTTTGACAAAGCGACTAGGTCAACCCACATAAGCAGAGGACATTCAGGCGGATTTTCACCACTGAGTCGAATTCTGTTTAGTGGTGACAGCGAGATGTTTCTCAAAATAATTCACTAGGTCAAATCTACTCTCGGGGAAGTTAACTAATTAATAAGTTGCTGACATCCAGGCGGATTCTAACCACTGGGTCGAAACAACTTATTATTTAGTTGGCTAATTGCGGTCTATCGGGTTCTCCTGAAGGGAGCTGGTGCTAGCAGGAAGAATCTCTCTTGAATGCCGGATGGGGATTGGGGATCTGGGACTGGGGAAATCGGTCTGGAAGGTCTCGGAGTCGGAAGGGAAAGTCTCCTGGAATCTCTTTTGAAATACTCTCTGTAACTGGTTTTATATGCTGCGCCAAAGCCATGAGGAGGGGATTCTGCGCGCGTTTAACCTTTGTTTCGATGCCCGGGCGGGCTTATCGGTTCGGTACAGGTGGAGGGTCTTGATAACGCTACGTGAGGATGACGAATAAATTTGATCATATTATTTAATATGGATTTTACCAAATTTAAACGGAAGCTAGCGTTACAACTTTGCTACACCAAATTAGCGCGATAACTTTCCAATCGAAGTTCAGACCCTGTTTTTAGAACTTCTCAGCAATATATTTATCACGAGTTGAATCAAAAGTCTGGGTCGACTTCTTTTTGATAAGTTCATCCATGAAACACCGTCTTCACATTCTGCGATGAGTCGGTAGATAGTTTTGCGTGATATATTTTGTTACAAATATTAGCACAATTTGTGGTTTAGACATTCGTCCAACTGGACTGTAGATACTTTTCCAAAATTCCAGTTTTTAAGGTATAATGACACAATTGCACTTTAAAATTCAACTGTCATTAACAAGGTATGATACTGAGGTTATTTTGTTTCCAGCGTCAACTTGCTACTTCGTTGTTTATTATTAATATCAAAGCGCTGAAAATTGTACTAAAATTTATAGAATATTAAAACGGGCTGGTTTGTGTCACCTTCGCAGTTAATAATCACCTCGATCTTTAACCATTACTCTACCAGGAATAGAACTAAACTGTATTTTGTTACAGTATCAAACGGATTTAACGACACTCACGGATGAGCGAGTGCCGAATACTAACGTACGATGGGCGTGATCCAAAATCAAGACACCACAGGGCAAGCGGGTCGGTCTGTATAAAATGTTACAAAATAAATGGGCGCCACAAGGTCCAATAGGGGAGAACCCACGCTTAACCGAACTTTGAAAGTCAAACGAGGCAGAAATATTCAAATACTAACTCTGGAGACAGCAGCGCAGTGACAAACGCGCCAACCTACCTGCAACGCTTATTTACCACGTTCGGGCCTCACCTTACATCGATCTTGACACAGTGACTAAGTTACCCTGTAATCAAACATGCACAAGAACGAGGGAAAATGTTAAGTCATTTATAATTAACATATCTATTAGGGCACCCCACATGGCCGAAACATTACAGTTGTGTCGACGTGGTCGGCATGTACAATTGTACAACAATCTAGCAAGTTATAAAGAGGTAAATGCAAAAAGGGATAAAATCCAGCTGGGAGACGCCTTAACTAATAACTATTACGCACAAATAAAGCGGACAACCCCCCCCCCCCCCGATAAGCACAAAAAAGATGTAGCAGCACAGATATAGCTGATGTCGTGCCCGAAGGCACCGACGGCCATCGGAACACCTTATGAACACCGACTCGAGACTAAGTAACCCACAACCGACGCTAAACTTTCCAGACAGACGCGCTCTAACGCGCCAAAAGTGACCGATCACAGCGCAACAAGCCTGGCCTGACGATAACGAAGCAAGCCGCGGGCAAGAGAGAACGATTGAACTTTAAATTATTCGAAACTGATATCTCGCTTGCTCCAAAGGGCTAAGTTTTGAAAATCGATGTAAACAAGCTGCAGCTGTCGAGGAAACGGCTAGAGCCTAGCGCGAAGCGGAGTTGTGCGCGTGTCAACTTTAGTATTTTAGATGTAAATAGCGGATATGTTATCCGGTGAAATCTGACTAAACGGGACCTACCTACAGGAGAAAGCGTAAACTTTGTACTGAAACTGTTTGAAATGGTTACGTAGCTATAGAAATTACAAGAAAATAAAATGGCCTGACAATTTCTTACAATGTATCGATTATTATCTTAAGACGCATTGAGCATTTAAAAAACATACGAGTTTTACGCGAAAGATTGTGCTCGAAAACCAGCTGATAAAGTGCTGCGTGCGTTTATTAATAGAACAAAGCACCTTGTGCGCGAACAGCGACGCGGGGGACAATCGCGCGCTAACAAGCGAGCGGTGCGTTACGTCCAAAGATAAAGGATGTCAGGCGAAGTGCAAAGTGGGATTGAAACTTCTGTGTGGGCCGGCGTTAACAGCAGTGTAGGCCTAGTGAATCTCGAGCCGAAATACAGCCTTGAAAGTAGACAACTACCTTAGGAACAACACCAAAGAATCAATAATTCTTCAGTACCAGAAGCCGCTCTGCCAGCTTCAAAGTAGCAGTCGATCTTGTAAATGTACAAGATTATTTTGAGCAACGATCACGCAAGGTTAGTCCTATAAATAACGATACCAGCAATTTATGCAACAAATAGGAAATTTTTGCACCTGCAAAGGGCGATATAAATTTATAGTACAGTAGAGTATAGGGCACGTGAAAAAGCCGCATTATAACATACGTTATCTTTTTCCAAAACGGCTATTGGCTTCGATTTTTCCGTATTCAAGCTTATTTCATCCATTAGAGTGATCAATTTTTCAGTCAGCTTGGACATGCCCATTAAATCCACAGAGGAAAGTCCATCACGATTGACTACGCGCTGTTCAATAATGAGATCGATGTTCGCCATATCTGTGGTTGGCACAATTGGCACAGTTATATCGTCGACCTCCAAGGTGAGTGTTCCTTCTATTTTACTAACTGTGATATGCTCGCCGCAACCCCGCAACACATTATTTCTTTGCATCGCAGGTAACAAACAACGTGTGAACTGTGACCATTGATATGACATTACCTTCGCTTCCTGTAGCCATATAAGCTCGAGCGATATTTCCATTAATTTTACATATCTTCTTGTAAATATTATTAAACCATGTAGCATCAATTCGTTGTATCTGCCTTTTTTCAACTGAATCCAGTTTACGCACTCATCTTTCTTGTGTCCTAGTTTATGACAGCGATAACAGATTACTAGTTTCTTCCTGCGACATTCACGAGCAAAATGTCCATCCTTTCCGTATATGTAACAACAAGACAACCTTTATTAGTATGTGGAGATGAAATAGTTCCCAATCAAGGACGTTTCGGTTGAAATCCGTCATTATGTGGTTGTTATTTATCCATAGGAGCAACAAAACCTGAATATAGTTCGTTTGGTGTCTCACATTGGTAGTTCTAAGGGTAGACCCTTAATAATACATGATATTGCAGCTTCTTTATCTTTATTTATATATATATATATATATATATATATATATATATATATAAATGAAAGTCCAGACCCACTCATCAACGCACAGCCCAAACCCTTGGACCTAGAAAGCTGAAATTTTGCACAGAGGTTTCCTTTATGATGTATACAAGGAATAAGGAAGGATATTTCGAAATTCATCCCGTAAAGGGGTAAAATGGGGGTTTCAATTTTGTATGAAAAAATAATAATAAATAGACATTTCGACTTGAAACTTTGTAGGAGTACTCCTAAAAACAAATAAGCAAACCCGAATTTCGTGATTTTCCGAAAATCAACCCCTTAGGGGGTGTAATGGGGTAAATAAGCCTAAAATTCGATATGGGTGTCGTTATTGAGGTTTTTTGGGACGTTGATTGCGAAAATGGCATTTGAAATTTGGCAGGTAGATTTCTCATAGGGAGTAGGCATCCGCTAAGAAAGGATTTTTAAAAATTCAATCCTTAAAGTGGTAAAAAATAAGTTGCAATTTTGTAAGATCAAATTTTGAACTAAGTCATTCATAGTTTTTGGAAATTTGTCCCCTGAAGGTGAAAATAGGAGATGACGGGACGGGACGGGAAGGGACGGGGCTGGACTGGACTGGACTGAACGGGATGGGACGGGAAGAGACGGGACGGGAAGAGACGGGACGGGACTGGGCGGGAAGGGATAGGATGGGAGGGAAGGGAACGGGGCGGGACGGGACTGGGAGGTATGGAATGGGAAAGGGGAAAGGAACGGGGCGGGGCGGGACGGGACGGTCTTATATATAAGAATAAAAGTCCTGACTCACTCACTGACCCCGCCCAAACCCTCGGACCTAGAAAGCTGAAATTTTGCACAGACGTTCCCTTTATTATGTATACAAGGAACAAGGAAGGATATTTCGAAATTCAACCCCTAAAGGGGTAAAGTGGGGGTTCCAAGTTAGGCATCCGCTAAGAAAGGATTTTTAAAAATTCAATCCTTAAAGTGGTAAAAAAGGGTTGGAATTTTGTACGATCAAATTTTGAACTAAGTCATTCAAAGTTTTTGGAAATTTGTCCCCTGAAAGTGAAAATAGGAGATGACGGGACGGGACAGGAAGGGACGGGAAGAGACGGAACTGGACTGGACGGGATGGGACGGGACGGGACGGGAAGGTATGGAATGGGACGGGACGGGGACGGAGTCGGGAAGAGGGACAGGGTCGGGGAAAGGGACGGGGACGGAGAAAAGGACGGGGACGGAGAAAGGGACGGGGACGGAGAAAGGGACGGGGACGGAGAAAGGGACGGGGACGGAGAAAGGGACGGGGACCGGATGGGGTGGGATGGGGTGACAGAATATAATTAGTCATTATTTAATACACAAATAACGAACCTCAGGCGTACGAAGTCGCAGGTAACAGCTAGTCTATTCTATACTGCTGGATCAATGATAGTTTGAAGTTAGTAATGTGCCATAGTTACTGTACTCCACTTCTTTCGAGCCACTAATTCCTTCAGTACTGATGCATAGTCGACACACAGGAAAACACCCTGAATAGTGCAACCTCCATTCGTCCCAGCTCTTATTGAAAACTTTAATTTCGTTAAACCACTCACGAGCTAATACTTTACGCTTCATTTGCATGTAGCAAAACTTCTTGTAATCGGACCAGTTACGAATTTACTCTAATTGTGCGATTTTCTGGAGCCACTTCCACTTTGCAGTTTTTATCGTCTGGGTCGAAAACGGAATTATTTTGGATTTTACTATAGGTTTGGTCAAATTTAGATCGGTATCCACCTCCATGTCAGTTGTGGTTTTTTTGACTCAGGTCAATTAAATTTCTATTTCAAAACTTGATTAATTTTGTCTCAATATGTTTCTCTAAAAGGGATTGGTACACTTTTAAATCAGTTTGAGCGAAATTGGTATGTAATCCCACTTCTGATGTTAATAATAAAATAATGATATTTGAAAAACTGACTTTACTTCGTGAAAGCAGATTCAAAACTTAAGTCAAAAACGACTTCTGGGATTGGACCGTGTCATTATTGAGATCGAAGAACTCAATGTTCTGCCCACTTTCGTAAGGGGCTTCATCAGGAGGAAAAAACCAAAGAGCACGGTAACTCAACGAGTTTCGCCTCTGGCGTGGTTTACACGTTGACTTGCAGTAATCTTTTGTCCCTTTTCTTGCAAAGAGTTTCACCTCTGGCGTGGTCAACACGTTGAGTTACCGTGCTCTGTTGCTTTTTCCTCCTGATGAAGCCTGTCACGAAAGTGGGCGAAAAGTTGAATTTTTCGACCTCAATAATGACACTGTCCAATTTCGGAAGTCGTTTTTTACTTAATGACAATGGCCGCGAAAGCCTTCGAAATCATCTCGGATTCAAAACTGTCTAAATGACTGCAAAGAAATTACAATGATATGAATACATTAATTAACTAATTTGTATAATTTGCATTGTATGACTCACAACTAGCATAACTAATAAATTATAAGATCAACGATGATTTACCTGTGCCACAACAGTACAGAATAATATACATAATACCCTACAGCTTAAACATCTAGTATTAAACACAAATTACATTATATATATTAACGATACAAGTTTATTTATGAGCATATTAACGAAACGAGTTTCGTTCTGTGCTATAAGCAAACGTGTATTGTTCAATATTTTATCTTCATCAATAAATTCTGGTGCAATGTATTTTTTTATATAAAAAGAGTGCGGTAATGAAGCTCTTAACGATACTAAAATTAATTTCCCTAATAGTCTATTAAAACACCGATGAAGATTAAAAACTTGACTAAACGATAATATTTACTAACAATGTAGTAGTTATTCATGTGACACAAATGAGAAGCGCTGAAGCTGAAGGCGCAGAAATTTGCCTGCATAAACCGGTCGTACACACCCAACAGCAATATTACATTAATAAGATCATTACAATTTTCTTTAGTAGAATCCCACAATCTACACGTTACAGTGGCAAATCCCCACACAACGAAGTTATCCGAATACTTCCAACGAAGTCGTACCAATGCTTGAAACTTGATTATACCTGTTACGTACGTATACAATTTGATCGCTCTTTAACTAGTCAAACAATTTGTAAACACCGTCTGTTATCTACTGCGGATATTGCAACACTCAGATTATAACTATATTGCTTCTGATGCATTGAAATGCAATCAGCGGAAGAACTTGAGTTACAGTTCTCGCCCAGTCGCTGGTCGAAAAGATGTTCAGCTGAAGAAGTCGTACAACAGCACGTCAGATTCATTACTGAAGGTAAGAATGCATAGACACTTCTTTGGCCAACCAGTTCACTGGTTATTAATGAAATGTTCTTATTAAAGCCAGTAATTTGGCAAGGAAAAACATACCATGTCAACTAGATGTGGCATATGGCTCCAGGGAACGCGAGAAGTTGGACATTTTTGGAACGGATTTAGCTGATGGTAAGTTTACATTTACTATTAATTTGCGGAAAATAAATGGTTTTGGTAAAAAATTTAGCTATAGTAAAGTAATTAATTTAATTTATAAGAGTGATATTTCATTACAAATTTAATCCAAGCTCAAATTAGCACAATTAAATTATTTCCTGATATAATACAACCGCCACTGTATTGCCCGTTAACTCTAATTAGCTTAATTAATTATATTTGAGTGCATCAAATCTCAGTATCTGTTTTAATTTTTAAGAAATATTACAATTTTTTAAATTGTTGTAACGTGCTCAGTCGCAAAAATGTCTTCAATGTAAAAATAATTTCAAAAAAATTATAACTTTGCATTTTATTGAAAAAGGTCTTACAATTTTACTTATACTTAATGAAACGTAACTTTTTTCGAAAGATAGTACATTTTTTTCTTAAAATATCCTTCTACCCTTAGAGCGTAGGATGTAGATGTTAATTACCTCTTTCGTGTATCCTTTGTTTCTACTTCTTTCTGTCCTGTACCATAATTTTCATTTCGTTTAATGTTGTCCCTTTGCCGATTCCCTTTTCTGTTATTTTTCTATCCAGGATTTTATTTTTTTTATTGGTCTTCCTCCTTTTTTGTATTTCTTATTTGCCTCCGTCTCGGTAACTTTTCTTACAAATTTCTTCGTATTTATTATGTTTCTTACTCGGTCGTATTTTGTTTTCCATGCTATTTTTCTCAGATGTTGCTCATGGTTTTTTCAGTATCCATGTTTCACTAGTATATAATATTGTCGGTAGAGCTATTGTGTTGTAAACTCGTATCTTTGTAGTAATATCGATCTCTCTTTTCTCAGGATTGTATTATTTATGGAGTGGTAATTGTTGGTTGCGTTTTGTCTTCTTTTTACAATTTCCAAGTGGAAGTGATCGTCATTTGTTAGCACACTTCCCAAATACTCATACGTGGTTACAACCTGTAGGTTTTGATATTTGAATGTTATAGTTTTTTACTGGTTTGTTATTGCATTATAATTTATTATAATTATTTTAGTTTTAGTAACTTTTATTTCCATCTTCATTTTTTCTATTTTGTGTATCCATATGTTAACCTTGGATTGCATTTTTCTTTATGTTCTGGCCTATGAGTTGTTACGGGTAAAAGGCGGTACGCTTTACGGGCCCATATTGAACTCCGTTTTATGCCTTTTGGTGGACTTCGTTCTAGCGCTACTGAGTTTTACAGTTTTTCGAAGTCACTGAACTTGCTCTCATTGCCTCAGTCGCGCGAACTGGCTTATCGATCTCTCGTTAGGCGTAACTAGGTCAAGGTTACAAACCGGAGGCGTTATGTTTGGGTTCTCACACTCTTTGACCGAAGACTCTCTACTTGATCGCACCATTGGTCTTAGTTAAGGGCTATTTTATAGTGAGAGAATGATAATGTTGGTGTTCTAGCTACTTGTGTACCGCGGATTTGTTTGGTTGATTTATCGAAGACACATCGCATTTAGTTGCGGATTTGTCTGGCATCGCGATTTAAGTCTTGGAGCTGTAAGCTGAAGGTATGTGTTGCATTCGTCCTTTCTCTTTCTATCTTGTAATTAGGCGCTCGCATTGCAGAGCCAACCTTGCAATCGTAAAATTATGAGCAGATAGTTTGTGCTAATTAATTTGACAGCCGAGTCTGTAGTGCCATTGTTCCCGTCGTAAGTTTTTCGGAATTTTTCGCTGCTTTACCCCATTTCACTGTCAAAGCCGCTGGAGACGCGCTTTGTAGTTTGGCCGTTGTTTTGCCGAGAGTCCTTTCTGTGTTCCCGCTTGCCTATTGTGCTATTTGCTGCTGTTTCATCTTCGGCGTCGCCTACACCATTGCTTGGAGTATTAAACCGCGAACTATGTGCAAGGTAAAACGTATCCGTGCATTACCCTATCTCTCTCTCTGTCTTAAACGCTTGGAATCGCCGGCTAGTACTGCAACATCTCCGAGTTCTCCAGTAATTACTGGCATATTTATGGAACACTCTAAATTTCTACGTATGTGGTGGCATTGTGCTGGCCTGCAGCATCACCGTAAATTTGTAATAGCCATGCTATATTGTGCTTGCCTTTGGCATCATCTTAAATTTGTAATTATCCGCCAACTCAATGTGCCCAGAGACCTGTTTACTATTTAGAAATTAATCTCCTGCAGTTGGTGGCCACAATAGAGTGGACTGTATTTGTAACTTTTGACCGTGGAGGTTGGTTGCGCTTGTGATTTATACGAATGCTGAAATTAACTGATGTAACATTTTGTATATTTATGGTGGTTATTAATATAAAGCTGCTCATCGCTCATATTTTCACGAACATCGTGAAACATATGAGTTCTGGCTGATAACACGAATTCGTCATGTAATAGTAATTTATTATACAAGACCATAAAGTAAAATTTTATCCACGAGTGAATCGTTTAACGTCGAGACGAAGTCGAGACGTTAATGATTCAAGAGTGGATAGTAATAACTTTATCGTCGTGTATAATACAATTGTTTTTTCTATAGCAAGAACTTTAACAATTTCAAAAGAAAATAAGCTAGATTGGATTGCTAGGATACTACGAAGCTGTAATATTTAATTTAAATAAAAGTACCCTTGCTATTAAAGTAGCACTTGACCTTTGTTTTTGACTCAATTAAAGCACACTTTAATATTTGCTATAGAAAAAATACTTTTATTTTGAGACATTAGGGCAGTTCTAATTTTACAAACAAATTTATTCTAATTTACCAAACGCAGCCCACCCCAACATTCTTTTTCGCAAAACCTAGTTGGCCTGCTATCGGAAAAAATAAAAAAAATGAAAATTATCAGCAAAGTTGCTACTCTCACAGCTACCGGGAAAACATAATTGAGGCCCCAATGTATGAAAAGCTAAATAAGTGAGTCAAAAAAGAGGCAAGAACATATCTAATACAATTCACGTCAAATTGAAGAAATGATTGAGAACAATACAATATAAAAGTTCTCAGATCCAAGGGAAACAATAAAAAGTTAGTGATCACAAAACCACTAAACAGTCAAGGAAAACTGATATGTGAAATAGTCGAAGTTAGTGCAGGCTTTATATCAAGACCTTTATGGCAAATCGATGCAAACACCTAAAAAAGAAAATGGAAGAAAACTGGACACAGATGATATATCTAAATATATGCCTGAAATAGATTCAAATAAACTAAGAGTAGCGCTAGAGCAATTAACGACCTACAAGGCTACAGGAGAAGAATATGTTACAGAATAACACAGTACTTAAAACGGCACTTAACAATGATTTGCTCCAGCTAGCTTTCAGTGGAGACATGGGCGGTTCGCCACACTTGAAATGCATTTGTTTGCTACTTCAAAATAGGGGTACGTCAAGAATTAACTAGAGTGAGGACGCCACAAGGTTAAAATTAAACTCCAGAGGTTCATGACATTTCCAACCTTAAACAAACATCAACGGAGTCGCAGAAGAAACTGGTGAGCTGAACCTCGGTTACTTATCTTTGCTTTTAACTAATAATTTTGCTATAAAACACGTTCTGTGCGTCTGCCTTACAACAAAAACACTCAAGAATAATTAAATACTATAATAAATACACCAAGTTAGAAGAAATGCTGGTGCAGTAATCATAACATTAATTTCAAACAACTATTTCTTTGTGTGACCTCACGAGAATACAAACTATGGCAAGATTGAATTCAAATACGCAAACGATAGCCAAACGGAGTTCAAGTAATAAACAAATTTAGACGATAATACTTAAAATATAAACCGAAATCTAAGCATGCAAGCACTTCAAAAAGGATGGTAAATTGACGATACGACACTCCAAATTTACACAGCATGCAAGCTTACTCAAATACGTTTTAATATATGCGAAATTCAGAATTTATTACGATACATCAAGCGATGGAGGGAAAAGGAAGTGTCCAGCAGTTTGCTCACCAGCTATACGAAACACTTAGAACAATCTATACGAAGATGTCATGGCCAGGTTGGCGAAAGATGATCGCAAGTGACGAAAAGACACCTGGAGCGAAAGGTGTAACAGCAAGCGGCTGACAAATATGGAATGTAATCAAATCGATGAATGGACTTCGCAGACATGTGTTATTCTAATCCTATATAAAATTATATTCTGCGGTTAAAAATAACGTTACCGATTTCGAAACCCTAAAAGTGTATTTAAATTTGGAAAGTAAATCCACAGGTATAAATCACAACAGCGTTACCACTTGCTGGAATCGCCAAACTACCTCTCGCGGAAGCTTGGGGCAGCACCGTCTTCACGCGGTGTAACGGCAGGGAGAAAAACCCCGATGCACCATCAGCAAAATTGCCAACATTCTTTCGGCGTGAAGCCCTTTCTCTAGACAGAAGATATTCAGATCTATGCTAAATCACGCTCACAACTGCATCTAAAGGATTGTCCAGGGGCAGATTTGCTCAAAATGCTCTAGGACAGAAGCGTTTACTACAAAGCAGTAAAAATTAAAACTAACATAACAAAGAAATCGCAAGCGAAATGAACGAGTGCCTGGAAGACAGAAATTTTAGAAGCGTCATTCTATGTATAAAGAAAGATAAAACCAACTTGGAGAACTATTGTATCAATACCTTGTAGCCCATTCTTTAACGTTGTTAACAGAAAAACTGACGAACATATTGCATACAAAATTCCGCTTCTATTAGCCAGATGAATAAGTAGGTTTCAGAAAGGGCTTTAGCACCATCGATCACATATACCGGGTGACAATAAGACTAGGGCCATGCTTATATCTACTTTATTTATAAATATATTTGGATACAATTTTATACTAGGATACTAGACATAATTTCTGATTGGCGGATAGATATAGTTGAAATGGTCGGCTTTCGGTTCTACCGGAAGCACTATTAACTTTAATTGTTTAAATGGACCACTCTGTATATTTTATGTTTTCTGAATCTACGACTCAAATTACCTACAATATTTGTCTATTTGTCATTTTTCCAAACAATTTTTTTCAAATGTTATTTTTTATTGTAGAAAGTAGAGTGCTTTATTAACCAGGCAAGCTTATCCCACTAGATTTTGTGTCACAGGGATTTTAGCTCCAAGCCGTTGGCTGCGCTGACCGGTAACCGTGCATTCTGTCGTCTATCAACCAAGCAAGATTAGAAACCGTTGGAGTACGTACTGCTCGATCCAGACGAACAATGCATGTTGATTTAAATCTTGGTGCATTCTATTACGATGCTAATTATAATTACAGACTTCATCCAAGTGCGATTATTTAAATCTATATACAGTGTGTAGGTGTTGTTCTGTGCTGTCAACTGTATCTGTCAGTTCTATCGAGTTCGGTCACTCGTCACTGTTGTTTGAACTAAGGTACTATTAAAGTTCTCTAGTTTGAACCACGTTCGTGTTAGTTAACAGTGTTTTCGTTTCGATTTTTTCTGCTTTCTTTTTATTTGTTTAAAAACCAATCTTTTTTAAGACGGATAAAATTAAATGACATGATCGTTGTTTTTCCGACTTACCGTATTCTATTTGGAAAGTAACTAGAATTTGAATTTGCCGCCACTTTCAGTAACTCAAAATGGCGGACGAGCTTGCTCGTATAAATAGAGTACCTTAGTAGAAAGTGAAGGAAGCCGGGTAGCGCAGTTGGGTTGCGCTAGGCTTGCTAGTAAACAAGTCCTCGGCCTCGGTTCGAATCCCGCGGGGACCGAATTTTTTCCGCAGCCTTTGCGATTGGAATCGGGCTCGGTGAGACCATTCACAGTTGGACACCAAATTAACTGTACTCTACTCAGATCCACAGACCTAAGAGATAGAGTAACAAGGTCAACACATCAACATGGCACACACTTCACACAATGGTTGCTGTGCAAGCACAAAAAGGCGCGCTCCAACTTTGTATCCCGAATCCGGGGCAAGTTGAGCATTGTACCGCCAGGTGCAAGCATATAAAGCACCAGCCTCTACACTGAAAAATATAACGAGGTTAACAATAATACATACATACATTATAGAAAGTGGTTACCGGTGAAAACCAGTTCTAATTGACTCTAGTAACTCTCAGTAATAGGTGTTTTATCGATTAGATCAATAACAAACCCTTAATGAAAGAATAAAATTTGCTAAACGTGTTTTCTAAGAACAATTCTCTTTTTTAAATGGCACCTACTAAGAACTATCTTGCCATTAGAAAGCAAATTCAATTACCAATTTGCCGATATGCATTATGCACTGCTTTATCTTTATCTAAAACTGGACAGTTTTAAAATATATTGTTGTAATACTTTAGCAGATTTGGCAACACTGTTGTTTATAATTTGATCGTATATTCCGAAAAACATAAAATACAAAAAGTGATTTATTAAAAAAATTAAGTTAGTGCCATTTCCGGTAAAACCGGTAGTCGGCCAGATAGAGGCACGGCCCTGTTCTCATTGTCACCCGGTATACATCCAATCTGGACCGTTGTCGAAAAGTCCACGGAATACAATATCCCTGTGCATTTCGCATTTGCAAATTATCACGAAACTATACGAGAATGGATTCGAGATACACTCGATTGAGGGTTACATGTAAGTACAAATATTACGCGATGCACGTAAGATTTCAGAAAAGGCTGACTATCAGCGAAGTCCTAATGAGGAGTGGCGTCAGACAGGGGGGACATTATCTCCCCTAAATTGTTTACTTTGGCTCTCGAACTTTGTGGGAGGTATGGGAGGAAGAAATTGACGGGGAAACCACTTGATTGTTCCAGATAACGTTATACTTGTACAAATATTAAAATAACTGCAGCAAGGCAGTAGAACTTTCGATAAATATTCATAAAACCAGGATAATACGCAGAGGAAGCATCGACGTGAATTTCGGAAACCATATTCTTAAACTTGACTTGTCATAAAGCCATGATGGAAGAACAGATTGTAGAGATAAATTGGAGAACTGGGCTAGGCTGGGCCGACCTAGAGATTCCTAAAACCTCAAAATACCGATGATCTCTAAAATCTAGAGTTTACAAAAGCCTATCTGTTACGGGTAGTGATCTACAGCCTCAAGTATTTACGCTAACAATTACAAGAGCTAACAAACTGAAGTTTATCAAGAAGTGTGCTAGCGGCGTTAGACGTAACCAGCTCAATGGATGAAATTTGCAAAACGGGCGATATATTATCCGATATAATATCGATCTTTGGGCGAACTAACGGTAAGAGGACGGCAAAGCACGGTAACCTCTAATATTTATTTAGGCATAGCCCAACTGAATAAATCTGAATTAATCGAGTTCCTCATGGCCGATAACCATATGCTGGCAAATACCACAGTCACGAATCACAACAGCGTTACCACCTACAGCAATCTTCATCTCGACACAATGAAATACTTCTGGCCGCATTTGAATAAATAACTAAGCTACTCCCGTGGTAACTTGGAGAGTCGAGAGCCATACATATAGACTAGAATAGTAAATTCTGACTGCGATCGAATTTTGCAGCTCGCCGGCTTCGTTAGTCCCTCGTTTGCAAAAAATGCAGTCTCACCGCTCATACGCGAAGTGTAACGGCAGAGGAAAACATCCAACAAGCATGCAGGCTGCTAAAGCAAGCGTCTTCCTGCGATAAGCTAATATTACGCGCCTGCTTTCGTGAAAACAAACGGATTGGGGGCGGCTTTGCCTAACAAGGCTTAAAACTAAATGAGTCACGAGTGGCGTTAAAAATTAAAATTAAATTAACATACCGTATGAACGTAAATAATCCTGTTCTTTATTAGTTAATATTGTTTCTTATCATACTATTCTTGCACATTAAAAAGGAGGGTTCCGTTCTAAAATGTGCCAACCTGTATAATATATGGTTAAATTACTTTTTATCTTTGCTCATAGATTCTCCAGCCAAAATTATGTTCATTGTTAAATAGGAGCCTATATACCAAATAAGTACCTATTTTAACAGTACTAACTAATTTATATCAGTCTACGTAAAAAAATCTTAACTAATCTCTAGTCTGCTTTTCTACATTTTAAAAATCAGAGAATATGTGTTATCAAATTTTGAAATACGGGAATCTTATAAGTAGCAGGTATTTACATTTTCATCTAATTGAAAATGAAACGCCCTATACACTGTAATCGTGCATGAAAATCTATCTCGTATTAATCAAACTTTACTGTAGAGTAAAGGACAACTTTTTTGATTATTTAAGCTGATTTCTCTGATTTTCCAAAAATTTAACTTTTAAAAGAATGCCCCAATATTGTTGCTATCAAATAGGCACTGAAAATAGTTCCGAATTTATGAATAGAACTATGTTCGTACTTAACAATTTCAATCTTGACATTTGCTTTTTTAATAAAATTATAGTTGCATTCATAAATAAGAAACTATCTTCAGTGCCTACTCGATAACGACAATTTTAGGATATCCGTTAGAAATACAAAAAACTATTTCTAAATGTTTTTTATCTTCATGATATTTCAGATGCACCAATTTTTATCTATATCCATGGGGGCTACTGGCAGGAGCTAAGCCGAGAAAATTCAAGTTACGTGGTTGAGCCATTGCACAGGCACAAAATCAAGGTTATTGTGGTAGGTTACACATTATGCCCAGAAGTTAGCCTTGTCCAAATTATAAGGCAAATTCGCAGCGCATTCGTAACATGTATCGAATACGCCGAAAGCAAGGGTTCTAGGTAATTGTTCCCATAAACTGGTTACCAATTTTTAATAATTTTTATTTAGGGGTCTCTACATAGGGGGGCATTCTGCCGGCGCGCACTTGGCCTCCAACTTGTTCCAAACATTTTTCAGTTTATTGCCAGCCAATGACGTAGAGCTTTTAAAAGGTGTATTTTTAATAAGTGGGCTGTACGACCTGACAGCGCTTACGAAAACTTACGTAAATAAGCCCTTAAATCTGAATGACGCAACAGCAAGAAAGCTCAGCCCTCTCTTTCAAAAATTTGAAGCACCCAACAGCATCAAGTTCTTTGTAATCGTAGGAGAACACGACAGCCCAACCTTCAAGCAGCAGTCGGAACTGTTTCATAAAAAAATTCAAAATATAGGAAATAGATCTGAATTAATTCTTGTTGAAGAAGTGGATCATTTTGATGTTGTTGAGAAACTGCATCAAGAGGATTATAAAATTACTAGATTAATAATTAATTGTATGCCTTATAAATAAATACAATCACTTGAAAGATTTTGTACCTAAAATATGACTAGGACATAAGTTATTTTATCTACGACCACTACTAAAAGTAGGCCTTTTAGCACTAGCTTGTTTCACTAAAAGTGACGTTTTATAGTTTACCGTGTTTAAAGAAATCAGCTGTTTACTTTTAGCACATGTGCTAAAAGTGAAGCGAGGTTCAAAACTACAATTTCGAACTGCAAGTGAAGCTGTAAAGCTATTCTAGTTGCGTCTTGCGTTACAGGTAAAGCGTTTTTGAAATAATTAAAGCGTTATGTAATGAATACAGTCATATGTGGAGTATCAATAATTACATTTCGTAACTCACCTTGACAGCACGGGCGTGGCCAAACAATCGCCAGCGGCGTAGGCTACTATTCATTATGACGCAGCGTCGCAGATGCGAACCTTTCTTAAATCGATATTTATGGATTAATAACGATAAAATTAAGGTCGTAGATAAAATATTGTACGCAACGCGTGCTAAAAGTCGTTTATGCGAGAGACATGAAAATTATGAAACGAAGCCGAAGGCTGAGTTTCATAATTTTCATGTCTCTCGCATAAAAGTTGACTTTTAGCACTTGTTGCATAAATAGCTATTATCTACGACCACTACTAAAAGTAGTCCTTTTAGCGCTAGCTTGTTTAACTAAAAGTGACGTTTTATAGTTTACCGTGGTTAAAGAAATCAGCTGTTTACTTTTAGCTCTAGTGCGAAAAGTGAAGTGAGGTTATAAAACTACAATTTCGAACTGGAAGTGAAGTTGTAAAGTTATTCTAGTTGGTTCTTGCGTTACAGGTAAAGTGTTTTTGAAATAATTAAAGCGTTATGTAATGAATACACTCAGATGTGGAGTATGAATAATTACATTTCGTAACTGACCTTGACAGCACTGGCTTCGCAAACATTCGCCCGCCCATGGCCTACTATTTATTATGACATAAATTAGAAGTGTCGTAGATGCAAACATTTCTTAAATCGATATTTATGGATTAATAACGGTAAAATTAAGGTCGTAGATAATAGTTATTTACTATACAAGTGGGATAACAGCATCATTAATATACGTGTGCGTAAGTTACAAACGAGTGCGTAGCACGAGTTATGTAAGCACACAAGTATATTAATGATGCATTATCACACATGTATTGTACAATATTTTATCTACGACTGCCTAAAATTGGGAAAAGTGCATTAAGAGAAATGTCAGATCTGTCATTTTCAAAAATATTTTAGTAGGCAAATGTCATTATGTCATTTATTTGACACTATTTCAGTTAGGGGGTTATTTTTAAAAAAGAGAGGTGTCGATACGTTACCGTAGATACGCGCGTGTCACACAGTGCAGTTTTCAAGTTAATTTTAGAACGTGATAGAAAGGCTTTGCAAGTGTTAAAGTGCCGCATATAGTGAAGGGAAGCGGCGGAAAGCAGACGTAGATAAAAGTTGAAGGAGTTGGCGATAGTCAAGAAGTGTCTAAAGCATTTTCAGTTTTGTTTACTTTTACGAGTGATAACTTACGAGCGAAAACTCCGCGGCGCAGCAGACGTTCGCAAGCGCGGGCGCGAAGAAGTAAATTCGCCGGAGTGGAGCATTTCGTGACCGCGGGACCTGCGGCGAAGCGAGCGGGAATTTAAACGTGCGAGTATATAAATCGCAGAGACGCGTGCGAGCCGGAAACCCAAAGATTCGAGTTGTTTGAGGAAATAATAACGTAAAATAAAATTGAATATTACGGAACGTGAGTACGTTCAACCGTGCAATTTAAACGCAAAGAAGTAAACAGACAGTTTTGGATAATGAATAAAAAGGAGACAGGTTTAGATTCAGAAGAATATTCAACCGACGAGGGGAAACGACGGCGGGAGTGGAGTGAAGAAGAAGCAGAGGATACCTTCAAAAAAAGTAAAAGAGGATCCCGAACACCTACTAAGACCCAGGAAAGAGTGAAGGAAGATAAAATGGATAAAATTCTGATTATGCTGGAAAACTTGATGACAGAAATAAAAGAGATTAGGAAGGATCAAAAGAAAGATAATAAACAAATTGAAAAACTACAAAAAGAAAATGAGTTACTAAAAAATGAAAATATCAAGTTCAAAAAAGAAATAACAGATTTAAATAAACGAGTAGAAGACTTGGACAGAAACAGAAGGAAGAATAATGTAGTAATTTCAGGTCTAAGTTTGGAAATAAATCGAAGTGATACAAAAGGTGTAATGGAAGATTTTATAAAGGAACATTTGGAAGTTGCAATTAAGATCAAGAATGCTTATAAAATAGGACAAAAAACATGGATACTCGAACTGAATGACCTGGAAGATAAACTTAGTGTTATGAGAAATAAAACCAAATTGAAAAATTTACAGGGAGAAAAGATATATATTAATGATGATTACACGAAAGAGGAGAGAACAATTCAAGAATATATAAGGAAAACAGCCAAGGAAGAGAGAAATAAGGGGAAAAAAGTCAGAGTTGGGTATTGCAAGTTAGAAGTCGATGGGAAAGAATGGATATGGAATATTGAACAACAAGAATTAGAGGAGAAACCAGATCCAAAAACCAATAATTCAAAAAACTAGAAAAAGGGGGGAAGGCTGGAATTTTGATAATGAAAAATGCAATGAAAATGGAAAAGAGAAAATATAACAAATTAATAGTGATAGGATCAGCAAATGTACAGGGAATGAATAAAGAAGGTGCTCTAAAACAACTAATAGGAACTGTTAAGGAATACAAAGTGGACCTACTAGTTCTACAAGAAACAAATCTAAAAGGAATTATGTCAAGTAAGGTAGATGATTATTTATTTTTCAATGGTGGTGGGCTAGTAAATAGATTAGGAACGGGTTTTTTAATAAAAGAATCAATGAAAAACAGTATAATAGACTATAAAGTAGTAAATGATAGATTAAGTTATATGCGATTGAGAGGAGCCTACAGAAAGATTAGTGTAATAAATGTTCATGCTCCTACAGAAGAAACGGAGGAAGATAAGAAATTAGAGTTCTACGAAGAGTTGCAGGAGCTATACTCAAACATCCCAAGTTTTGATTTTAAAATGATAATAGGTGATATGAATGCTAAAGTGGGAAAGGAGGAGAGAAATAAAAAAATAGCCGGGGAAGAAAGCTTACATGAAACAACTAACAAAAACGGACAATACATGATAAATTTTGCTGCAAATAATAATTTGATAGTTAAAACTACAATGTTAAGACGGAAGAATATTCACAAAGCTACGTGGATAAGCCCAGACGGCAGAACACGAAATCAGATCGACCACCTACTGATAGAGAAGATCCATTCTAGCCTGGTCCAAAACGCACGAACATATAGAGGCGCAGATATAAACTCTGACCACCTACTACTACTAGCAAAAGTTACACAAGAAATTCCAAATCTAAATAAACAAAAAAGTCAAACTCAAAATAAAAAATGGAACATCGAGGCTTTAAAAGATGAAGGAACTAGAAAAGAATATATCCAGGCAGTAGAAAGAGGCACAAAGGACATAAATGATCATATACCTATAGATAAGAAATGGGATTTAATTAAAAAGTCAATTGAACATGGAGCAAATAAATTAGGAAATATAAAACGAACAAAGATAAAACCTTGGTTCGACGCCGAGTGCAAAAAGCTTATAGAAGAAAAACAGAAAGTGAGACAGCTAATGCTTCAGAAGCAAACCGAGATAACAAAGGCCAGGTACATTGAAGCAAGAAGAAAAGTAAAGGCAACATGTAGGAAAAAGAAAAGGGAAATGTTAGAAAAGAAAGTAGAGGAATTGCAAAATAACTTTAATGAGAAAAGAACAAAGGAATTATACAGAATATTAAAGCAAGAAAAGCAAGGTTTCCAGCAACCTCAACTTTACTTTAAAAATGACCAGGGAATGATGGTATTTGAAAATGCAGAAATTTTAGAAATGTGGGCAGCACACTTTAAAAAAATCCTTACATGCCAAAATAATAATCAGATTGGAGAGGAATGGTTTCAAGAAGACGAAAGAAAGTTGAGAGAACCAACAATGCAAGAAATAGAAGAGATAATGTCAAAAATGAAAAATAATAAAAGTCCCGGTGCTGATGGATTTCAAATCGAACTGTTCAAAGTAGCAAATGCAAGTCTGCTAGAAAAAGTGCATTCACTTATCTTAGAAATATGGCAAAAGAAGTGCATGCCTACTGAGTGGTCATTAGCAATAATTCATCCAGTGTACAAAAAAGGAAGTAAGCATAGGCAAGAAAACTATAGGCCAATATCTCTGCTGAATGTGATCTATAAAGTGTTGGCAAATTTAATCAAAACAAGATTACAAGAGGAAAGTGAACTAAAAATAGGCCAATATCAGGCCGGTTTTAAGAGTGGTAAATCAGTTGTTGACCATATATTTGCAATAAAACAAATACAGGAGAAATGTGACAGAAAAAAGATACAAGTGCATTGTTTATTCTTAGACCTTAAGCAGGCCTACGACAGATTAAATAGAACAGCAATATATGAGGCGATGAGATATCTAAGGTTACCTGAAGAATTAATAAAGCTAGTGAGAATGACGTTGGAAAATACTGTTAATAAAATACGTTTCGGTGGAGCTCTATCTAAAGAATTTTATAGTAATATGGGTCTAAAGCAGGGCGATCCGACATCAACTTTCCTATTCAATATTTCACTTGAGATGGTTCTAAGAAAAAGCAAAATAAGATTAGAAAATAACATATTCCAGCACTCATATCAATGTCTAGCTTATGCGGACGATTTAGTTCTCTTATCAAGGACAAGAGAAGAACTAAAAATAATGATGGGAAAATTAGAGAAGCAATTACTGGATGTAGGTTTGGAAATTAATCAAGGCAAGTCTAAATATCTAGTTTTAGGAAAACAGAAACAGGAAGCTGCACTATTGTGGAAGAGTCAAAATGGTGGGAAAACATATAATTTTGAGTGGGTTAATAGTGTGGTTTACCTAGGTGTTGAAATCAATAGTGATGGGAATAACTATAATGAAATAGATAGGAGAATCGCAGCAGGATCAAGGTGTCTCGGTAAATATAGAAATTTATTTCGTGAAAAACAATTAACACAAGCAGCAAAGGTGAAAATCTATAAATCTATCATAAGACCAACAGTTACATATGCTAGTGAAGTTTGGGTACCAACGCAACAGTGTGTAAATAAACTGGAAATATGGGAACGGAAAATACTCCGAACGATATTTAAAGGTGTTAAAGAAGAAGGTAGATGGAGAAGAAGGACGAACGCAGAATTGGCAGAACTATTTAATGACGCAGGAATAAAAAACGTAATCGATCAGAACAGACTACGGTGGCTCGGTCATATAATAAGGTTACCAAACGACCAATTAACGAAGAAAATGTATAACTTGCAGTGGGGAGGACGAAATAGAAGAGGCAGACCTAAGAAAACTTGGTGGGAACTTGTGGAAGAAGATCTACGTAACTATGGAATTGAAAATTGGCAAACACTTGCATATAACAAAAAAGAATGGAGGAAGAGGATTCAAGCCATGGGCCTTCAGGCCTGAAGTGCTGTTTTATATATATATATATATATATATATTTCAGTTAGGTAATGAAGTCATTACACAACTCAGTTGCGTGTGTGTAATGAGCTTCATTGCCTAACTGAAATAGAGTCAAATGAGTGACGTAATGAGTTACTTATCCCACTGGAGTAGATAAAATATTGTATGCAACGCGTGCTAAAAGTCGTTTATGCACGAGACATGTTATGAAACTCAGCCTTCGGCTTCGTTTCATAATTTTCATGTCTCATGCATAAACGTCGACTTTTAGCACTTGTTGCATAAATAGCTATTATGAGATAGCTACTTTTCTTAATTTATTTCTATTGAACCATGTTTTATTGAAATTTTTAGAAATACGTAAAAGATTAAAAAGGCATATCAATATAAGCTCGCCATACATTTTCGATTGTTGTTGAATATTCCTTTTGATTGTATTACAGAATATCTCGCTGTTTATAAGCAATTCTATTATTTTTCTATACAGCAATCACTTTATTTAGCAATTTTACAAGAATTGTTTACCAAATTGAAGCACAATTTCAATTGGTTTATAAAGTTTGCAGTGCATTAAGTTTTGCGTAATAATAGACTTTTTTTATTATTTAACGTTCCAGCAATTATTTTTCCACGTCGCGTGTTGGGATATATTAAATATTCATTCGCATACGATCGCGTATAAGGTTTTTCAGTTCTGCGAATTCAGACCACGCGCGTAGAAAAAGTTTCGTCTTAGGTAGTCGAAGATTAAAGATGATGTGGGCCAGACGTGTGGGGCGCAGTACCGGTTCACATACATAGACTCTGTAATTATCGGCCAATTTTTTTTGTTGGTATTTTGACTTAGTCGGATATAAAAAGGGGTCTAATTAAGCACATCTTCGAAGTTGATCGCCGTACTGCACAGTTGATATTAACTGGGCCATTTATTCTGCGATTTTTATCGGATTTGTGGCGAACGCCTGCCTTCATTCGAATCGGTCACGCCTGCCGGTACTCCATCATGCTCATACCACCGCTAAAAATGATGGCTCTCGCTCTCTCGCACTCACAACAACGAATTTCGAGATCGGCCGAGATTGGGACAGGTAATCGAAAAAAATTTAAGACGGTATCTGCATCCAGATAAGTGAAGTAATTATGTATTGTGCCGTTGTATATATTTGAAGATTTATAATCGTATATATTGACACCATACTGAATTGAAGAACACGTGACCAGTAACATTTGGAGGATTTAGTATACCTATTTAATGTTCTAATATTGCATGCAAGCACTCAAGTTAATAGGGTAGCTTTGATTTCTCACGTTGTGCTAATTTTCTAACCTGCAACGCCGTATTTTATTTGCATCAACAACAATTCTTTTCAAAGCTAAGTTATTAATTTACTTTCGGTAGGTAGCTTCTTATAATATGTTATTGTTGAGTATTCGGCCCACCACTGCTACTGTTAAATTAAAATTTTATAAATGTTGTTTTCAACGGTGTTAAATGGGTTGCCGATAATACGTACTCTTCAATCTTCTTTCGATGTCTTTGTATTTACGCCGGACTGAACTGTGACATAAATATTTACCGTCCGAGTTGCATTTTATTTTTTTATTGCTCTGTTTATTTAAGACGCTTTACGCTTTTCCTTTGCATTGTACCAACAACGTGACATTACCGGCTAAGTGTATTTATTCAAAATTTCCTGACTATGATCAACCTAAATAATATAGACTATTCAATTCACCTGTCATCTGTCAAAAAGTGACTAATGAAAATCCAGAATTTTGACGTTTCTTGACCAATCAAAAAAATATCAGTGGATATATCTTCCTAGAAGGTATTCAAGTGACTATTTTTAACAAATGCGATTTTTATTAGAAAAAGTCAATATTAGTGTTCTGTTACTATAGAAAGTGCGTAGTTTGTTGCTAGATTTACTGAAAACTAATTTGAAAAGGTAGTTTGGTTCATTAAATAGTCCCTCGAATACCATTCTTAGTCAAAGTTAAGTAGATTATTTTTGCGGTGGTATCACTACTCATGTCCATTGCGCTTGGGATTAGGACTCGTGCTAGCGCACTCGTCCTAATCGTACCAAAGCGCAATGGACATTCGTGACACCACTGCAAAAATAGTCGACATAACTTTGACTACTCATGGTATTATAAGTGAATATATTTTGTATAAAATATCGATTTTCTACTTAGCACATTGTGCTTTGATTGTGAAGCTGAATGCAAACAACGCGATTTCAATCTAAACCATAAGCATGGCGAACACGAAGGTAAATAAAAATTTTGATTGTCCAGTTTTTACCAAAGTCAAGAAAAGTCCTTGTCCGACTGGTAGACTTTCTAAGCAGCAGGTGGCGGTAGCAAATATATATATTGCAATGGTATTTAGCCCTCCACTCAGCTCTGGCGGCAGTGCAAGAAAATTAAGAATCAAGTCACAAAAGCACAGAGTTGAGGTAATGCATACAACTGAGAAATTTCACATAGGTAATTTGTCAAATCGTAATCACACTGGCAAAAATGGCCAATAACATTGAATGTATTTGAATGAGCAGACAAGTATTGAAACTCAATTTTCATGTATTGTGTTTTCGTTTCAAACTTCGATAGCTCAGTTCAATTCACAAAACCGTTTTTCGACCGCTTGCCACTATTGCCTTTCACGCCTGGCTCAGGCTTTTAGCAATCGAAAAGGCACAAACAGGCAACCTTCAAATTCTATTAGCACAGTACTAATAGATAACCATAAACAACCTCTTTGTGTTTTCCACAGCTTTTATTCGTCACAGAATTCGATTCATATACAGCTCAACAAATTCAATTTTACAATTACAATTTTTATTTTGTTCTGACACTTCTCCTAAACTCACACTAGATTATTCTAAAACTATTAATTTAAAATAAAATCATGACCACAATGATTGTTCTCTTAGGCCACATTGACATATTGGAGTCAGTAATATAATTTAATCACAATATAAAAGGTTTGGGCAAAGTAGAAGCCGAACCTAAATTTTATAAAACTGGCACAGAAAGTTCAAAATATGCACAGCTTAAAATGAAGCGTAGAAAGTAAAATAATTAGAAAATGGACGTTTCATGAGCATTTTAAGATAAAGGTAAGGAAAAGGATGATCAGAGAAGGATAATGTAAAGAGCATAGAAAAGCCAGGCAAATCAAATATTACATGCAGCAACAAAACTTGGAAATTTGAAGAAAATCATACTCTGGCAGGAAAATTGCTTAAATTCAGACATCAGGATATGAAACAATATTGGTGTTTAAAAATGAATCAGTGTATTGACAAAAATGGGCAGTTAAGTGTAATAAAATGAAGTGACTGGCGCTTTAAGACTATGAGAAATCAGAAATTCAAAGGACAATTAATTTAAGATTTATAATATTGTAAATAATATAGCATAAGGCCAATTTGAATTTATAAGTAGCATCACTGAACTTAGTGCATTTCCTATTTTAAAATATTAGATGGTGTTTTGTTAATAACGACCAATATCAGCCAAAAATTGAATACATTTTGTAAATGACAGATTGAGTTTTACTCCTACTTTAATTAAAGAATTTTAATATTTACAATTTTCTTACAATAAAATAAAATGTACCATCAAATTCAGAAGTTCGTGGTGCATCTACACAAATGAAGGTGGCAAAATCGCAAGCATAAAATTATTTTCTCTTCGGCTACCACTTCGACGAGAACGGGTCCCGATCGCAGTTCCCGCGGCAGCAGTTTACAGCTTTGTGGGGAGTCCTGAGCCTACAAGGGTGTTCCAGCAGCTCCGCCCAAGAGGTACCAGCACGCAACAGCAGTTTGAGCATCCCGGGGGCGGAGATTCCAGCGAGGCGCATCATAGAGGGGTTCCGAGGCCAGCTCCGAACGTGCAAATTTGAGGTTAGTGTATTTGAACCAATTTAATCGGCGCTAGAGGGTTGGAACGAGTAAACATACCTAGAACCCGAGCTGCAGAACCAGATTCCCATTGAATTTCGTATCCATGAACAGTCACATTTGCAGAAATTGTAATTTAAGATGCCATTTGGAGGTTAGAATAAACAAATGCAAGATTAGCGTCCTTAAACAATCAAGGCGAGGCTTTCGACCTGAAAAACAAATGAGTATAGTGATGCCGATTAAAGGCGCAATTATTTAAAAGTTACCTTATAAATTTGTTCATTAAATTCCTTTGATAAATCATTTCACACGCGAACGGACAGCGTAGTTTGAATTATTTGGGCCAGAATATCGAAAGATTAGTAGCACCTGCGCAGTGCGTTTCAAATATAAGTTCAAGTTCATATTTGCAGTGGCGTACCGTTCAACTTTTAAAATTGACAAATTAGGAACCCAAGACCCGAGATTTGAGTTTCATGTTTTAATTGAGCTAGCGTATTATTCATTATCAGATGGATGTACTATAAATAAAAGGCGAACTACCGTAAATAACATTCTCATTCTCAATTGGCGAACCCAGAAATAAATAATTAATCAGTCAAAATTTTATTGCAATCTTATTACATTGTAGCATGGAATCTGAACTCCCTAATGTACCCACTGGGATGAAAATATTCTTTGAATATCCAGATCGTGACTCTGCCAACCCCGTTGAATATAAAACCTCAGGAAGGAGCGTTTCGTATAAAAATAGGGAACAAGTTTGGTCTTCAATATGGCGGATAGGTGTTTCCGGTTACATTGACCAGTGGCGTCACGAGACAAAGGGGTAGCAAAGCTGTTAAGTTTAAGTAGAGAATAAACCCTTTTTCAAACATACTTACCATGCCACTGGTGAAAATTTTTTAGGTTATGTACATTGTTTACATTGTACTGAATGCATGTAATTATTACTTACTGATGGAACGTTATTCCTTTACTTGTAGTTGTAGGTGTTTCAGAACACCCACAAAAAGCACAACCTACCATTTTCACCACAAGTTTGTTTACAGCGAAACCCGCGTAACCACGCAAAATTCACACTAATGAGTCATCAATGGGTTTTATAAATGGCGAAATCATGAGCTACAAGTTGACGACACTCCTTCCTGAGGTTTTATATTCAAAGGCCAACCCATTTCTTCGTCTGACGCTCGCCTGGTTTCGCTCGCCATCGGCCCAGTGGCGTAACTTGGTTCTCGCTGACCCCGAAACCGCGGAGGCCTGAACCTGAGGAGGCCCAAAAGGGTCCCTAATTTTCTTTTTATTCCATTCAATAAACGCAAGCAGGAAAAAATCTTCTTATTTTTATATTTATCATAATGGATGTCCATGCAAAAGGCAAAAGTAGTTTTGAATTGCCGGCTTTTAAATTCAAACTGACACGGATTATTTTGTAATATCGGGTATAGAATAATGAAAGTAGCGAATTTCCTGCAGTCGTATGGCTCATTTGAGTTGACTTAATACCGCCCGTATTGTAAGAATTCTATGATGTAACAACATGATCATTAAATGTTGGATTTATGGATTGTTTTGACGCCTATCCCTCTTCTCATTCGGTTAGTAGCAGAGTTGTCAAGTGTACCGTAATTACCTCATCCGTAATCCGTAAGGTAATTTACGAACTACAATCCCGTAGAGCCCGGGAAAATGTTATGGTTGACAGTGTCGATTATTGTTTACATGTGCATTTTAACTTGGTGAATAGTGAAGTCTTGATATTTTTTTAGTAGACATTTGACATTTTCAATTATAAATATGCAATTTTTCTTTCGTTTAAATATTGGCGCAAGCGTGGAACCAGTCATGAATCAACTAATCACGAAACTTGACGTTCTTTGCGCTGCTCACGATCCAAATCGGTGGGATCTTTTAAGTTCCATTAAGGGCGAATCCGCTATAAAATTTTAAAAAACTTAACCCTATACGATGGTCTTCCAGAACCCAAACTCTCACTGCAATTAAATTACTTTTTAAATGTATTACTGCTGCTCTTAATAAAATAATATAACATAAAAATATCTGTAAAGGGCTTTGCCCAGAATTTCCTTCGTGGAAATTGTGACACTAAATAATTTTAAAAATGAAATTAAGTTAGGGGTAAAAATATGTTCACGGTTCTAATAAATTCAATAAATTTTCAAATTAAAAAAACATTACCGGTGGCGAAATTCGAAAGGCTGGTGGATGTGCATACAATCCCAATGCTTTGCAAGGAGAATGGACTATTTCTACCTGCACTAGCAGTACGTAACTACTTGCGTTTTGGCTGGCTTAAATAGAACCACTTTTCGCTGACACTTCTTACGCTGTAAAGCAGAAAGAGCACTTACGCTGTATCTGTTAGATTCTCGTCAAAAATAAAGTTTAAACTATGTGCAAATTATTACTTTCCTGTATCTCAGTTAAATCAAAAATAAAAATATTACCGGTAATGCGACTCCAATTCAGCGCTTGCGAGCGAACCGGACCATTCGATTTCTTTATTTGGAGGTAGTTTACTATCGCTTCCAGAGCTATGGCGACTTTCGAATTGCTGCGTTCCAGCTCTATTTGTTGTTCCTTTTTGTATTATATAGCATTTATTCTGCATCTTTCGGATCCCATTTTTGGCAAGAATAAATCCTGCGATATGTACAAGTTATTACTTGTATTTAATGCTAAGTTAAATAAAAAATAAAACAAAATTTAATTTTTTAATGTGTTCACCCTGTATATATTTGTCTGAAATTTTCACGGTTTCATGCATGGTAGATATATAATGTGTATCCAAAATATTGTCTTCCTGCAACAAATAGTTTTTTAGTTATACCGCCAACAGACAGACCCGCAGACGGAATTGAAAAAACCTGTTTTTCGTCATCTAGGGACCCTGAAACGTGAAGATCTGGAGAAATCTCGAAAGGTGATTTTTTCGCGATTATAATACTTCCTTCGTCTTTTTAGACGGGGGAAGTAGAAAGGAAGAATGCGATGAGGAGAGAAGAATCCTAACCAGCGTCGATAATTTTGAATTTGTGATTCTTTGTATTTTTGTGAATAAAATATGGGGGGAAATTGGCATCACTTCAAAAATGCTACAGAATCTAGACACGGATTTGATGAAAGCTACAACTTATATAAGAAAACCTCTAGAATATTTTAAAGAAATATCGATGTAAGTACCTTAGTATTGAATTAGAAGCAACCAATTTAGCCAACCACTGGAACATAAATCCTACATTTAAAAATAAATGCAGATCGAAAATTAAAAGACATTTTGACTAACTTTTGGAAGATCAAAGATTATCGGATTGTAATATGTATTTTAAAGTCAACATTTTTATAGAGCTTTAGATATCACTATAATTCAGTTAAATCAGAGATTTGAATTTATGTTTCAAACGGCAAACCTTTTTAGTTTCTTAATGTAGCACTGTTATTATTTTTAACATTACCTGTTTCAGTCGCTACAGCTGAAAGATGCTTCTCTAAATTAAAAATTGTCAGAAACAGTATGCACCAGGAAACATTGGAAAACCTTTCTTTATTGCTCATTGAATCGGAGGTAGCTGATAAAACGGAATTGCCAGAGGTTATTACAGATTTTGCAAACATTAAGGTCAGGTGTAAACACATTGCTTAAAATCTCGTTTTTATTTTTTTAACCATCTTAATTAAGACATTGTTTTGTAGTGCAAATTTTCGCGGAAGGGGGGGGGGGCGAAATCTAAAGTTACGCCACTGCATCAGCCGCAAAGATTCCAAGCAATCCTGCTGCCCGACCTTTCATTTCATACTGTTAATTAGAATTGCATTCAGCTAAGTATAAACCTAGTATAATTAGATTGCAGTATATCATCTACTATATTTTTGAATATAAGTAATACCGCCTACGTTTTTGTGCTTCATATAATATTCTACACATCACCTGCTTAAGGGAACTACATTTTGGATTTATTTCAATCAGGGTGCGTTAATCGCTATTTAGAACCTTGGTTGACTTGCTGTCAGACCATCTAAATGTATTTTCTCTATAGTGACGTGATGTTATGCATTTGGGGTATCTAAGACTAAAAATTAACTTAATACGGGCCCAGTCCAAAATTGGCCTTCACGAATTTCTTGTAGCTTCATGTGTGTTGAATATAACCGTACTAAATTACATCTCGTTTAATTTATTGTGAAGCGAGCTGCAGTTCGTGTTTTCGGGAATATAAGTGAACACATACGAACACAAAGGAGACTATAAATCTGTGTGTCGAGGGCGCACAGTACGTGAAGCCTTATGGGGAACTTTTTCTTGTTGAAGCTTTCCCATTACATCACAAGCTATTGAAAAATTGAAAATAAGACGATGCAGTCCCATTTGATAATGACAAATATTTCTTGTACCTACTAACCACGACTGGTGCAAATAAACGCCTGCTCTATCAATTTAGGACCACGCACATCTCATTGCACTCGCCACGTATAGTTTTTAATTCTACTCCAAGCAGTAACTGAGTTTTCACCTGTCACAAGCTTGTTACCTACTTATACTTCTGCTTTATTTCCTAACGTTAGCCGTAGTGATTTATCTCACTTGTAGTTTTCCCTAATAGCTGCTTACTTGCTATGTAAATTTAAAAGATATTATAGGTGGTTTTATCTGTCACGGTTAACGTTCAATTTAGTCGCAGTTATGCATTTGGTTTGGATTCCTGCATTCTCCATTCTCGAGTGATGTGATGTTTCCTAGTTTTGTTAAGCCCTGCCTCCTCTAAAAGATTTATTTTGATTAACTAACTCTGGAAATATAAATATTAACCAGTTTCAAATTAGGCGTCTATTATAGAGATTTGGAGGTTAGGAGTATGCTCATATGCTGTTGGGAATTTTCCATTGAGATAGGAGTAGAGAGGAGACGACATACGTGCATTTCATCTGACAGAAAAACGTCCGTGGTGGGTGGGGCCAAAGCTGCTGACAATATGGCGGATGGTCAGGGCCGTATTGAGAAATTGTTTAATTATTGTGGGTTATGAGTGTTTGTTTTTTAATCGTGGCATTATGATTATCTACCATACAATATGCGTTTTGGTTATTTCATGATCGGATTAAATATTATTACGATAGTGCTCCCATTGCCGGCTAAAATCACCATTACATACAAATTACAGTTGCTATAATATTATTATATACGTCCCTGTACCATGCTACCTAACCTATGATTTTAGCAAAATTGAGGAAATACTCATCTATGAAACGTTATTCCCGTTGTATTTTTCTTGTCCACCTTACTTATGCTAGGGCAAGTACGCAGAGCACAAGAAGCCATCACTACAATTTATAAAATCGAAAAATTCGCACATATAAACTTTTCCCGCGCGTATGACGTAAGGCTGCTAACAATGTGGCCGACCCTTGGACGCTTGTCGACATCGTATGTCGTCTCCCCTCTACTCCTATCTCAATGGAATTTTCAGACAATTTATAGAAACGGAATTACTGTAGTAGGCCCTGCCTCTTGTCCCACATGTGTAACTTTAATTGTAAGAGCATTCCCGTTATTGCATTATTTGGCTTATCTGATAGAATCTGCGCGTGGTATGTCGCACTTTCTTAGCATTTCAGGCGTTTTTTCTTTGATTTTGCGTATCGTCTACTCTAATTCTCAAAATTATTCGTTTTACCGCCGTGAGTTCTAGCGCGCTCGCTTAGTAACTTCTTTTTGCGGTCATGTCTTCTAAAGATATTTTATCTACTTTGCGTTCGTACTGAGGCTATTACGATACTCGTTTGCGTATCGTAATAGACAAAAAGCTACTAAAAACAGAGTGACTATTTTTTAACGTTGGCAACCATAGGTACTTCGCTCCGTGTACATATCGAACTGTCAATAAAGGGTATACATTACCCTTTTTCTGTGACGTCGGAAATAACAAAACATAGCGTTTAAAACATATGTCATATATTGCATTGAAATTCAAAAAGATCATTTAGATCGCAGGTAGTAGACTTCAGAATAATTTGACATGTACCTAACTAGTGATGTAAAAAAACGAGTTTTTTTAAATCGAATAAAAAACCTTTAAAAAAACTACAAAAACGGGGTTTTTTGTTTTTTTTGCTTTTTATTCATTTTTGTAACTGGCGTCACGTTTTGGTAGGTATGGTTCGCAGCAGGTAAGCAAACGACAAAATTTAAACTTATTTTGATTTTACATGCCCTTTAAAGTTCAAGAAAACTACAGCGCAGACTAGACAAATGTTTAATAAACAAAAGTAACATTTTATACCTACTGCCTACTCGTATTACGTATTACTCACAGAACAGCAAAGCGTATGCATGGGTCTATGCGAGCACCCCTGCCCCACCCCCACTGTTGGAAGTTGCTATAAGCTGGACCTAGCTCTGAAACTGTCGAGCTGATAGACGAATCAAGTTATGTTAAATATTAGTGATTCATCAGAGTTATAAGACAGTAACATGGGCGACGTAAACTGCATGGATACTGACTCCGAATCAGTTGAGGAGTCAGCCATGTCTGTTAGCGAGTAATTTCTTCATTATTATAATTTCTACATCCACTTTGGCTATGAAATGTAATACATTATTTTTCTTTAGAAATATCTGTTTTTTTTTTGTTATTATACATTCTATCATGCACTTTACCTATGAAATGCATTATTTTTATTTAGAAATATCTGTTTTTTGTTTTTCCAAAGAATATTACTTGTTATTCACTACACTTTAATTCTGAAAAAAAACTATTTAAAAAAAACAGACTGCTCGGTTTTTTTGCAAAAAAACAGGGTTTTTTTTAAACGAACGGTTTTTATGGTTGCATCACTATTGTTAGGCCTTTGTGATGTAAGATTCTGGGCAATCTTTCCAAGCAGCATCAAACAATACAAAAGGTACACTTGGGTGCAATTTGCCGGCCGCCGGCTCAATCGGTAGTAGGGTCGCGGAATTGATATCGGTAGAGTTAATTAAGTATACAAATGCCCAGTGCGCCAACAATTTTTGAAGGTACGACAATTGCACCCCGGTGAACTGTGGAGAAATTGTAAACTCGGTACCTAGCACACACGGCCTCCTGGATTAGTGCGAGACTGACGTCTCTACGCGGCCCGCCGCATTTTTAGTTCAAGGCGTTTTTTCTGGTTTGTAGAGGCGCTACAGTACGTTGCGCTTGTGCCTTTGGTATTGGTTGTATACGTCCACGGCCTCCTGGATTAAAATTAATCTAGAAAGTCACGCCTACGTTACAGATAATTTATCAAAAACCCAACAGATGGCGCCAAAGTACGTTGGCCTCAAAATCACAAAAATTATGCAAATGTGGCGGGCCGCGTAGAGACGTCAGTCTCGCACTAATCCAGGAGGCCGTGCTAGCACATAATACTCCCTGTAAGATGGCTCCGATAAAACAACCGAACCGTAGCTAACACAAATCATATACAGATAATTTAAGATAGTTTAATTTCATGCATAAATAAGCTATATAACTTTTACATTGACAATCTTAATTCTAGCATGAAATGAAGGATGAGAGCCGCCTTAATTAAGTAACACATGCACTAAATGTACTTACAGTTTGGACAAACATATATGTTACAACAAGTTAAAAATGGGCCACCTCGTCAGCGGCTCGCTGCGACAGACTTGAAGCTCTGGATCTGGGCGTCGTTGCGATCGTGGTTCGACGTCGGCCGAGAACGTTTTGCGGTCGTCGGTGGCCTAGGGGCCGACAATAACAGCGCCGCTCCCACAGGTCGAAAGGCCAAACCTCGGGGCTAATTACCTCCGAAAAACGGTACCCTCTTGTGCCCTAATTGAGCGCCGGCGACAAGGAGAAGCGGGCCCGTGAAGGCTCGACAAATCGCCTCGCGGAACGTTGCGGCACGTGGCCCAGCAGGTCCAGCGACTCCAGGGCGAAAACGCAAATTGCGTCAAACACGGCTCGAAGGCGAAATGTTGCCTAGTACGTCTTGCTGTAAGAGGGAAAACAGGGCTCTAATAGAACACGCACGGACAGGCCTCTCAGCGTAAAATAGCTACTCACCCCAGAATGGTTTTTGGGCGCAGAAAAGGAACAGCTCGAATATGCTAACACCAAATAGATCCGCCTTAGCGAAGGAAACCAATGTCCTTAATTATGTTCGGGGGGCTTCAATCCACGAAAAACGTGAGGGCATTCCTAAATTCACGTCCCCAACTCGACCAAATAGCCCTAAATAAGCATCCCCGAACTAGTGAATAGCACTAAAGAACTGCTCGCTTCGAAAGCTGGCGAAGAAGACGCGTAGCGAGTCTCGGCCTGCTAATGGTTTTTCCAGATAAAAGCTATCGCCAGAAGACACGGCCGAACGCCAATGCGCAACGCGCGGGAAAATAGCGTTCAAATTCAAAATTATGGCAGGCGGCGCATTCTGCACGTAACACTATACCTAACCTTTAATGTAAGTGATGCTCTAAATAGCACATTATTCAAACCAAGACATTCTTGATCTATGTAATCCAACGCTTCTCCTCTTTGAAGAAGCCCCTAACTCTTAAAATAAGATTTTAGGTTTACTCACTTGGTTTTTGCGCTTTATTTTACTGTCATTTTGAACAAACGTCACATTGACAGTATTATAAAACAAGCCATACTTAAAGCGGACCTGACCAAAAACTGCAGATTCTTTGTTTCCTCCAGTTCCTTATAGTTAAATAAAGAGAGAAAATTGTTAAGTCGCAGCAAAAGGGTAATGTGTAGACCTTAGCAGCCTTTATTGCACCGCACAAATGTCGCCAACTGCCGCGAAATTCCCTAGATTTTGAAATTTGATTTTTTTGTTTAAAAAAGTGACAAAGTAGATAAAATACTGTATAATACCTCGTTTATAAGACATTTTGTAGCACTTACTCCTTTAGGGCACTCCTCGCTCCGCTCGTTGTACCCTAAACCCGCGCGTGCTACAAAATGCTTCTTATGAAACTCGTATCATAGTATACCTATGTCAGAGCTTAGGGGTAGTTCAGGGCGTAACCACTTCGATTTTACACATTAAGTCCGATAAGCACAGTTTATTGGTTGAAAACTAAAATAACCAATAAATAGCCCGCAGTGGCGAAATGAACATAACTAATAGACTAATAAGGGTTGGAACGGTAATGGTCCGGCGCCCGCAACTTCGTCCAACACCTTTGCTTTTCTATACAAGAATGCCCTGATCTCGGCAACGTTACTCATTCCCATATTATTTGGGTCTTGCAGGCGCCGTTCCATTCTATAGGAAATTACCTATCGCGTTCCTTCTGTGAACTCAAACAAAACAGTTCAAACGAAACATAACTAGAAAACATAACTCATAGGCGGAGACATTAGTCCAAATATCTTCGGCGTCGACATATACTATTATCCCACTGTGTTGGTGAAATCACATATCAGCCCTCGCTTCTGACTTATCGGTTTTGTTTTGTTTTTCAAACAAACGACTTTCAGCCTGAGCTCGGAAAAACAAAGCATTGAAATTTTCGGAGACCTCGCGTCTTGCTATTATGAGGGATTTGTAATTGAGTGGTTACTATATTTCCGTTATTTTTCCAATTCTTTTCATTGGTTAGTCAAATGGAACCTGGGAAAAACACCATCTGGTGGATCTAATTGAGATACTGTGTTTTCTGGTGAAGTCTGTTGTGAAGCACATGCTGGTAAATTGTCCTTACGCATTTGATTACTTTGACGAGTACTGGGAATGGATCGCTAAGCTGACTTACACCTGAAGTGAGTTTTTCCAAATGCACACTGTGTCTGCACGCTAATCATTGCTTCAGGTCTTGCTATTTTGTAGATTTCTAGATTTGAATTATGCTTTCTAGATTGGAGATTTTAGTTGCCAGTTTATGGATTATTGGAGTAGCTAGTTTATTAATTTAAGTTACTAGCTTATAGATGTTGATTCCTTTTTGATTGTTTTTGTAGTTTGTTCTTTTTGCTTATGTTGCGTTGGTACCTTCCTATTCAGCACATATGCGAGATTCACGGCACACCAGCTTCCTTGATCGACGTTGAATTCAACAGACAAGCTACAACTTTGCTTTACTATAACTAAATATTTTGCGGCCCTTCAAAATGTATTGGTGTGAATTTTCTAACTCAGATGTTGTTGAATAATCTTGTGATACCGCGTTTATTTCGTTTTGATTATTTTAATGTGAACTCACCCTTCCTTTGCAGTAGCTCAGCAGCCATGTTGAACGCTATTTTAGGTATTCACAGCTCACTATCCTGCTTATATTGAAGTGTTGCCTAGTGCTTTTGTATATTGGAGCGGTCACAAACTATCGCCATAAATAGTCCGGAATCAGCATCATCAGTTTTGAACGCTCTTATACATTTCACAAAGATTGTATGAATTTTCCTCTTCGCTACAGGATCCTTTGTGCCATCTTTGTTTTAAGAAGATACCCATAGAGTGCTCTCGTCAGTCTTCTAAACGCAGTTTGAAAGACCGCGCAAATAAAATAATGCAGAATTAAAATAAAAAGTTTCTATCAGCGACTGAAAATATCTGCACATAATTCAAAATGTTTTTAAATTCTAAAATTTAGACCTCAAATAGTTCACACTTTTCATCTATTATATTAGAACTAACTTTTATTTGAAAATTGAACACCTTATTCTGTGGATGTTGAATGGTAGGTACTATATAGAGCATATTGTATTGCCAAATATGACTTATTTGTTTTGCATAAGGTGTAAAGTGCGAAGAAATGTCAGCGTTAGTGAGTGAAACGAAGAAGAGATTTCTAAAAGAGAAAACAGCAACTAATGAAGAGCAGTTTAAGGAGCTAAGGAAAGAAGCAAAGAAGTTATATAGAAATAAAAAGAGAAAATATCAAGAAGATATGATAAAAGAAATAGAAGAAAATTACAGAAAAAGCGTCATTAAAACATTTTATAAGAAGATAGGAATTACAAGGAAAGGGTACCAACCGAAAATAAATATTTGTAAGGACAAAAACGGAGATTTAACAGGGGGAACAGAAAGAGTAATGAGCAGATGGGAAGAATACTATCAAGAAACAGTGGGAGGAGAGGGAAACCAGCAGGATAACAGTAACTTGACAAAGACAGAAATGACACAACAAAATGAAGCGGACATACCAACAATAGAAGAATGCACGAAAATAATATTAAACATGAAAAATAATAAAAGTCCAGGGAACGATAATATACAAGGAGAGCTAATAAAATATGGAGGAAAACAGTTAATAGAAAGAATATATATATAATATGTGAAGTATGGAAAACGGGAAGAATGCCAACAGGTTGGAAGGAAGCAGTAATTAACCCCATTCATAAAAAAGGAGACCCTCTCAACTGCAGTAACTATAGGCCGATATCTCTATTAAATGTGACGTACAAGATCTTCGCTACTCTAATAAACAACAGACTCCGAAAGTGGGCAGAAACAAAGATAGGTGAATATCAATGCGGTTTTCGGGAAGGAAGATCTGTAACAGACCAGTTATTTACGTTAAGGCAAATACATGAGAAGACAAAAAAGAAGGCGATAGTAATACATATGCTTTTTATAGACTTTAAACAAGCATATGACAAGATCAATAGACCAAAACTAATACCAGCAATGAAAAACCTAGAATGTCCTGAATATCTAATAAATTTAGTAGAGACTACACTGAAAGAAACATGGAGTCAAGTGAAAATTCAAGGAAGAATAACGCAAAAGTTTGAAACAAAAATTGGTCTAAGACAAGGAGACCCACTATCAACCACACTTTTCAATATTGCTTTGGAGGAAATAATAAGAAACTGTAAAATAGAGAGTAAGAAGAACGTGATAAAGAGTGCATCCCAAATAATAGCCTATGCTGATGATTTAACCATATTAGCAAGGACGCAACATGAACTAAAAATGAATTTTAGGAAGATAGAAAAAGAAGCCAGAAAATATGGATTAGAAATTAATGAACCAAAGACGAAATACTTAGTAACAGCTGCAAGAAATCCCAATAATTTGACAAACCTCATTATAAACAGTGATTTGAAAGACAAAAAGTATAGTTTTGAACAAGTAACAGAGTTTATATACTTAGGTACAGAATTCTCAAATGATCCAGACAACGAAATCGAACGAAGAATATCCTTAGGCATGAGATGTGCAGCGTCCCTAAATAAAGTGCTAAAAAGTAAAAATGTTTCACGAACAGTAAAGGTGCGGATATATAAAACAATAATAAGACCCACAGTAGTGCACGGTAGTTAAGTGTGAACATTAAACCAAGCTTACATAACAAAACTATTAACCTGGGAGAGGAAAATCTTAAGAAGGATCTTCGGAGGAGTTAAAGAAGGAGGAGAGTGGAGGAGAAGGTCAAACGAAGAAATATACATACTCTTTAAAGATACTACAATCATAAGCATAATAAAACAGGCAAGATTACGATGGCTGGGACACGTACACAGAATGGACGAGAACAGAACTCCGATAAGAATTTTTAGAGAAATACCTGAAGGCAGAAACCGCAGAGGACGACCACAAAAAGAATGGTATCAAAATGTGAAAGAAGATCTTAACATGCTGAAAGTGAATCAATGGGAAAAAATAGCAAGAGAAAGGAAAGAATGGAGGAAAGTTATAGAAAAAGCCAAGGTCCTTAATGGACTGTAGAGCTCGTATATATATAAGGTGTAAACATACGCACCACCTTTGTTGCCTGAATCTTGAAACGTTTTTGTAAACATAATTTTTGTGTAAAAATCTATTTCACTTAGACCCTAGGACAGAATCTTTATACATCTTTTAAATTTTTTGGGAACTTCCATGACGCCAATGGTTCAAGCAGAACCTCGATTCGAAGAACATCATATAGCAGTCAGACGAGCTACCACATGCTCCGAAATAGGTAGCAGCATCAATATCACACAGAGGATCTTGATGTTATTTCATCCCATACTGACGCGATTTAATGGTACTATTGACGGGTTGAATATTTCCGTGAAGGGGATTTATTTTATGAAACAAGAAATGACATTATGTGGTATGGGATGGGGTGATTCTTGTTATTACTGCATCGTTACGTTTATCTAGAGCTTATTCCTATCGTTTTTATCATCTTCTCTGAAAAAGGCTGACTTTCTGGAAATTACATAATTTACTATCGAGTACTCAGGTCTTGAAAATATACCCGGGTTGACTATTTCCCGGGGCGGTCCGTGTACCCGGGTACCCGTCGACATCCCTAGAATGTTGTCAGGTTCAAAGATTAACTCGTTGAAAAGGCGTGTTATTATTGAGTGTACAGTAGCAAATTGTTTTATCCAAAAGTTATGAAATCTGCCAGGACCGGGTGCTGTCCAGTTTCTGGTTTTGCAAACACTTTTTTGATGTCTTCGATGGAAAACATTACATCACGCATCTTTGGAATCTTTTATTATTATTATTATTCAAAACTTAATTCATAATTACAGTCTTAGTTCGACAAATCTTACATAGCCAAATATTTTTATTTTAAACATAATCCTATTTAGTACTGGTCCCAATGTAGCAAAATAAATACTGTATCTATGTGCACTCGAGAGTGCACGTAATTTTCAGTATTGAGTGCACTCCAAGCGGAAAAAATCTAGGATCGGATCTCAAATTACCTACTAGTTTATATCAAAAAAGATAGTTTAGAGCTGTACAAGCCCTGTAGGGAAACATTTCAAATGTGATTTCGCCCTACTGGCGCCGGTGCATTGCAAAGCAACTTAAACCTGTCGAGCTTGTTAGGTTATTTGCAGTCGTTGTTACTTTGGAGTGCACCCAATACTAAAAATAACATGCACTCTGGACTGCACCTGGACACAGCACAAATAAAACATACATTTAAGAATTGTTTCGACTATTCATCGATTTTATAATTTCAGATGTTGTTTGTAAGTGTTCTTCAAGAATGTTGGGCATATCGTCACTCTGCAATTGTTTCCCATCGCATTCTCCCTCAGTATTCAAAGAATTGCTTAGATTGACATCTCGGAAATACTGGAAGTATAAAACAATTTCTTATTGCAATGCCTTAATTTTGCTTAATGGTATATGATTACATTACCTGTGAAACTGCAGTGATTTCAGCATTGAAATCAGCCAACTTCTCCCCAAATCCAGGCTTAAAACTAATTGCATCAGCTGTAACACTCTCTTTACCGGATTTCCGTATGGAATCACATACTACTTTAAGTTGCTTAGCTTGTTCTGCCAATTTCTCAACATTTCTATTGACATGCTCTTCTTCATACATATAAGACTTATCAAAAGTAATATTGCAATTGGTAGGTTTTTTAAAGCTTTTAATTTTTTCTTGTAGCTCCTGTACCTTCTCCTTATACTGCTCTATTATTAACTGCCTCTTCTTTGTAGGATTCAACTTCAGCGGCCCAAACTCAGGAAACAGATTGATGTCTTTGAATAGAAACGATTCCAAGTCATCAACGCTGGTATTACTGCTATTCATATTTTCCGATGTCTCCATGTCATCGACCGGCTTAACAGTCCTTTTAAGGAGATAGAATATTCTGTCAAAAATTTTGACCTGAAATTATGTGCTTAATTTTATTACGCTAACTTCGTCGGTTAAATAACTTACTTGTTCTTTGATTTCAGCACTTCCAGTTACAAATGAAATTTTTTGGGATGAGCTGCAAAATCCACTCTCATGGAAGAAATCTGAAAATTCCTCTTGCGATAGCTGCGACCAATCACTTGGAACGTCAAACTGAGGGTTCAAAATGTTAGCAAGCCAAGTCAGCAGAAAACTTCTATTTTCAACACTGAAAATGTCTATTATTTCCTGATCACTGAAGCTCTCAATGCTGGGATAGTTGAAGGCTTGCAAATCTGGTGTATATTTGCAAAATGTCTCCATTTTCCCTGGAAATTAATGAATTAAATATTAGTTTTTGTAGATCTTTGCATAAGCAAGATTTGTTGAGAATTCAATGTAAGGATTAAAAGGTGTTGCAGGTGTCTACAGAAATGTAATTCTGATACTAATAATGTAAAATAGGTAGGTACCTACAGTGAGGTCAAGCACAGATGGCAGAGGTTAAAGAAAATAGTTAGTAAATCAAGAACTTGATAGTATTTACACCAATCCTGGGAAGAATTGTCCGTTGCCTCCCCCTATTAACGTTTAATTTGCTCATTAGATCAGCTACATGCAATTGTGCAGAGTACAGGCAAACACAAGGCACAAATAGCAATGTATCATGAATACACAAGACTACAAGGGGAAATATTCAGTGAAAGTTGGAGCTGACCACTAGTCAATTTATTCTTGTTTGAGAAAATAGCCTTAACGGTGACGTGACGGTTACAAACTGTGATTTATAAAACCTACTAGGCTGGTTACAGTTCTACCGGATGGAAAGAAGCTCAAATCTAGTGTCCGTGAAGCGAACACTTGAATGGCACACACACACACACAATAATTTCAGGATTAATTCAAATAATTATAGAAGTGGGAAAGCCCTACCTACTAGAGAGGTATAAACGTTCATTTAGAAAAGACAATGAGTAGACAGTAGCGTATTATCCCAGAAGCCTGGGCTTCTGGCGCAAAATTCAGGGGGGCCTAAAATGGAATACTTGACGACAATAAATTGTGTCGTGTTTCTCATAAATATTAATTCCCAGGCATATACTCAATATTTGCCAAAACAGGAATCTGGTTTGCACCTGTGGTGTTCTCGAGTTGAAACTCACTTCAAACAATGCAAAAGAAAAACCAATTTGTTTACACAATCTATTGACTTCAAAACACATATAAAAACAGAAATCAAATAAAAGAAAAGCAAAGAACACTCGAGTTAACTCCTAGGAAAACCTACGTACGAGATATCTGGATATACTCACATTTAAGTTCACAACATACATGAAATAACATCAAAAGAACATTGGAAAGAACGATGACATATATGTCTTTAAATGATGCAAATGTCAAAAAATGTTTTCAAAGAAGGACCTAGCCTGAAACCAGCACTCGACGTGCTTGCGCACTTAAATTACCACAATTTGCGTACATAAACACATTCCTTAAACACGATTCTCACTTCACGCAAGTGATTGCTTATCGCTTTTAAACTGAAAACGTTTTACCTGGAGGTGGGTCTGAACTTGCTGTGTCGCAGTGGGATTAGGTGAGGAAATCTCGAGCGTCTGACGTCATGAAATACTTGAAACGTAGCAAATATACAAGTCACTTGTATTTACTTCAGTCTTGGTATGGCGAAATTCACTTTGCTGCTGGCCCCGCACCAGAAGATGGGCACGTAAGCAAACGGGCAACGTTCCTTCTTCAAATTAAGTTTCATAATGCGTTTGCTGCAGAGGGATGGCATGAAGTGGAGGGGAGCAGATGGGAAGTTTGTGCTCCCACCCGTTTTAGTCACGAAAATGCAGTGGTCAATGGAGAAGCGCGCTTTTGCCGTTGAGGCTTATTTACACAATACAACGTGTTTTTCGTTTACGGTTTGTATACCTGGCCGGCAATCGATTTTATCGTGGGTGGATGCATTCAGGGGTTCAGGGAATGTGTCTACGATAAGAAGAGGACCATAGAGAACCGTTACATCGGAAAACATCGAGTGAGTTTGATTATCAATGCTGCGATCTTCCAGGCACTGCCCGGAAACATTTGGTTGCTCTTGGCATTTTAAGACATTCTCTTCATCGCATTCTTCATGATGAACTTCATTTGCACCTGTACAAAATCGGCGGGACATCTCAACTGGCCGGCAAGCTCGCCTGATTTATGCCCCTGCGATTACTTTCTTTGGAGTTATCTCAAATTCCTGGTTTATAACGATCGCCCCCATATCCCGGAAGACCTACAGGACAACATTCAAGGGGAAATTGCCAACACACCGGTCGCCATGCTCCAAAATGTGGAGAGAAACTTCCGAATTCGACTTAACCAGAGTATTGACAATGGAGGACGACATTTGCAAGATATTCTTTTTAAAACCGTGTAATATCAAACTTCCCATGTTATGTTGCAATTGAAAAATTAAAATGAAGGGTTTTCAAACCTGTAGTTTTTTATTTAATTTTGAAAAAAGCAAGTTTGTATGCTCCACCCTGTACTTAAATTTAATTTACAATAATAAAACATAGAAAATACAACTTGGTGTATCTTTTAAGTAGGAAAATAATAATGGCCGTGTAATCTCAAATTACCACAGCAAATAGTTTCTGAATTATTCTAATATTAAGTAAAATATAGGTATAAAGTTTTAAAGGGCTTCTGGCGGCAACCATGGTTAATATTCTACTGTAAATATATAACATAATGAAGTGTCAACAATATCAATATGAAAGTAAAGCGAGTCTGCAGCTTGGAAGAAGTGAAGTTTAGACAGCTCCAGCTGCCCTGAAGATACTTCTGGTGCAATAAGAGGGCTTCCTCCAGACCTGGGACATGATTGAGATGTAGAAATATGGACCTGAAGTACGACTGACCCATGGAAATAGTTGCCGGATGGCAGAGATGATGGAATTTTGACCTGGGGCACGACTGAACCACAGAGATAGTGGCTGGTACAGCGGAGATTAGTGGGGCCGCTAATCCACGTATTTGAGATTGGTGCAAATATGAGAAACAAATTCTAGTCAAGTCCAAATGAGAATGGAAATTTTAATTCAATATTTCGTTCTAATATGAATCCAGTTTTATGTTGCCCTGGCAAGACAAGACCACGTAAAAAGTTAAAATCTACTGATTTACCGGATTCCTCGAAAATGGTTATAAGGGACACATTATACACGATGTATTCGGAAAAAAAAGCACGTTACCATCAATTCCCTAAATACTGAAGTGAAAGAAAGTCATATTTTACTCAGTAACACCAGCTTAAATCGAGTTCTACATGATATCGGTTTTAAATTCAACAAAGATGATAACCGTAGAGCACTAACTGAAAAAGAAAATATTGCTATTATGCGGCTCCAGTTTTTAAAACGTTTCATGGAGAATCTAAATTCACCTCATCCACTGCAAGTAGTCTTTATGGACGAAACGTGGATTTATTCTATTCCTAGAAAGTCCTGGCAAGATTCAAATATTCGCAGTGTTAAAAAACCCGAAGGTTATGAAGGAAAACGTTTTATTGTGGTTAATGCTGGTTCTAAATTTGGGTTTGTCGAAAACGCATCCCTATTATTTGCAACAAAATCTTTAAAAGAAGACTATCATGGGGAGATAAATTCAGAAACCTTTAAAAAATGGCTCATCAACCATTTAATTAATAATTTGAATGAGCCTTCATTTATAATAATGGACAATGCTCCTTACCATTCTGTAATTAATAGAAAGAAATCCCTCAACTTCCTGGAAGAAAGCTGATATCACAGAATGGTTGAATACAAAATCCATTAATCACGATCCAACTTCATTTAAAACTGAATTACTCGTACTAGCCAAATCTCCCAGAAAAGGAAAGCGTTATGAAGTAGATGAACTATTGAGAAGTTATGGTCATGATGTTTTACGTCTACCACCATATCATTGTGAATTCAATTAATATGGGCACATGCAAAACAATATTACAATAATTAGGTACATTGGCAGGGATGGTTATGGTGATGATCGAGTTCTTGCAATGTGGAAGGAAGCATTAGAACAATGTACCAAAGATGTGTGGAGTAATAGGGGTTTCCACTTTAATTTTTTTGTGGCCAAAAGTAAGATAATTTAAAACTATAAGTTATACTGACTGTATTATTGCAAACAGAAACATGAAATATATCATCCTGATAGTTTAATTAAATAAACAAACTGCAGAATAATTTAAAAATTATCACGTGACTGCAGTCATGCAGCATTGGTTAAAATCTAGCGTGACGTAATCAACCTGACAAAATTATGCCCTGAACATGCAAAGGAGCTGTAGACGCGACAGTGCATCTATCTCTTTTTGTATTCAGCGATACGGGATAAGCCCCTCTCTACGCATCTGCGTTGTTCGACATTCGTCACGTTTACAGCGTAAAACGTCTTGGTTTAATTATTTCGGCATTATTCTGTGATTGTTTCGTGTTTCATGTAATTATTTTAAAAAATCATTTCGGCACTACATATTATTTGTCTTACTGATCTTACCGTGTACACTAGGTAAGTAGATAAGAATTTACTTAGGATTCTGTGTATAAAATGTTAATTTTTATAGGTTAGAAATTATGGAAGAAGGATTTCAAAAGGCAAATTCAAATAACTTGCCCCTTGTAGACGTTTCTATGATAGCTGCTTTTTTAAAGGAAAGTGAATGCTTCAATCAAGCCGAGTCTAGTGGCACAAAAGCTGATCGGTAATGTTAGATTAACATTTTTAATGACATAAGATTTATTGATCTCTACAAATTAATTTTAGATCCACTCATGAAAGCTATGGTGATGCTGCGGTTGGGTACGTGCAAATTGCTAGAAATAGCAATAAATGCACTGCAAAGTGCAGGATATGTCCCGAACATAAGGTGCGCAATAAGGGGTACTCTGTTTCCGTCATAATAGATGAAGAAGCGGAACATATTGACAACATTGAATGCCACGATTGTGCCGCATCCTCAGGTGAGTTCAGGAAATTAATTAAAATTATTAACCAATTTAATATGGATAGTACTGTAGTATTTTCTAATTTTTTATTTTAAACCTATAGGTGGCTGTAAACATGCGCTGGCATTTCTAATGTGGTTGCACCGACGATCTGAAGAACCAGCCCCTACATCTGTTGCGTGTTACTGGAAGAAGGCAAGATTAGCGAAAGTGGGTTCATCACTAAAATATTTAGAAGTAAAAGACTTAGGAGGTACTGTTCGCCCTGTTAATTTACCAAATAAGGAAGGATTTTTCAACGAAGTTGTTAGTATGGCGAAAGACATTAATTATGTATGTCCTTTACTCCAACATACAAGTTCTAAGTATGGTAGGCAGCAGATCATTATCAATCCATCAGATGATGATAGAATTTATTAAAGTTGGTGGAGTTATTGCTGATGATTTTATCAATTTTATTTGTAATATAGTAGAGCCCAAGTTGCTGAAAGAAGCTACTGTATTAACAAAAGATCAAAGCAATATTTCTTTGTGGCACGAGTTACGTTATGGACGAATAACTGCCTCAAAATTGTACGAAGTTGCAAAATGCAAAACTGCTAATGGATCTCTTGTACAACAAATAATTGGAGCAGCAAAAGTTTGGAAAACCACAGCAATGAAAAGAGGTCTTCAGCTTGAACAAGAGGTTTTGTTGGAAATAGAAAGAAGAATCAAGCAAAAAATAGTTGGTTCCGGGTTTATTATTATTCCAACCAACCCCATTTTAGGTGCATCTCCAGATGGCATAACAGACAATTTTGTTGTCAAAATTAAGTGCCCTACTTCAGAAAAAGCATTAAGGCAGTATATTGTTAATGGTGAAGTAACACAAAAATATTCAGCGCAGATCCAAATGCAAATGTTAGCAGCACAAAAGCAGAAAGGTTTATTCTGTGTAGCAAGTCCGGATTTTGAAGAAACAAAAAATATTAATCTTATGTTCATAGACTTTGATGAAATATTCGTGACAGATATAACTGCTTCAGCAGTATCTTTTTGGAAGGACAATGTGTACCCTTTGTTGTACAACAGCATTGTATAGTACACGTAGTGCTAGTAATTTTACTTTATTCAAGCCATGTTCCACCTTATTTTATTGTAATAATAATGTGTTATGTTTCTCGAGTTTTGGTATGTGCTCACATTTATAGAAATACTGTTTATGTATTTATTTTATCCTATTATGTTACTATAATAATAACTCTTTAGCAACGAGTTGCGTTAAGATGCATTTAACAGCACTAGTGTTGTTAAGAAAAGTAACATAACGATACTTTATTAGCATTTAATCACATGTTGGCGGTACTGATGTGTATTGTTAGTGACAATCTTAGTCTATGTCAAATTCGATGTTAGAAGGTTAGGTTTTGTTTGCTCCTAACGTTGCTCGTTCATTCAAACTATTCTCTCGTAATGTAAAAAGCTTGATAATGTTACTTGCATCGTAAATTACTAGTACGTATATATGTATTATCAGCAACCTTTTTTCGCCTACCATGTGAGGCTGTTTATGTATGCATTTTAAATAAAAAGTTATTAATACAATTAAAATTTTACTATTTATTATAGAATAATTCAACTTAAATATTACACTATAAAATAATAATTATGTAATACAGTATTCGCAAAAAAAAACTACCAAAAATAAAAAATTATATTTACTTATTTATTACCTATTAAGGATAACAGCCAATAGATTTGAACATACGACGTGTAGATGTCTCACTGATATTCAGTTTATGTGCAGTTCGTACAAGGCTTCTTTGCGGAGAGTGCACGACCTGGTCAAACACACGTCCTTCATTATCGTTGGTACAAACTGTCCTTCGACGACCTGAAGAGCCTTTAGGTTGGCTTAACACACTACCAGTGCGACGAAATTTCTCAACAACCGCTAGCATTACAGCTTTACTGGGGGCTGCTTTGTTAAACTGTTGCTGATATTTTTCTGAGACCTGTTTTAAACTTGGGCCGTCATTCCTTCCAACTCCGTATGACCGGAAATAATGCTCTACTAAAAAAACTTTTTCTTCAGTTGCAAGAACCATGATAGCGAAAATTTTAACTGTAACGTAATGTCAAGGTGACAACTAATGACAAGTAAGCCAAATATGACAAATGCAATTTGCATGAGCAATTCCTCAGCGCTCCAGATTTCGGTACTGTTTATTTTGGCGGATACCGTACAACAATATTTACTGATTTATAATAGGACTTTGTACATTTATTATGCCGCACACTATCACAATAATATTGTCAGTTTTCTGAACTAAGTCACTATTTATACACGAATGAGGGCATAAAATTTTAAATTCACGTACACGTCTAATGACTCGTTCAATGTGGATTCGTAAACTTGCAATCCGCTTTGTTAAAATCACCTCTTCTTTAGTTGATTTTACATTGGAACTTACAGACGGTGGCCTAATAAGTTTACACTTCCTTTTTATTAAAAGGGGTTCAATGTTTTTGAAACCCCGGTCTGCCATTATTTCACATCCTTCAGGAAGCACATCCAAGTAACCACAATTTTCAAACAGTGTTACATCACTGGTTCTGCCACCATAGCCAGTTGAAATAAAATTAATAAGTCCACCTGGAGTCGCAGATATTAAGTATTTGATGGTATTGCATTTTTTATATTCTGACCATGTGAGAGCTTGATGTACTGCATTGCTGGGCTTTTCTATCTCTATTTCGAGACAATCTATAATGGACTGTACTCGACTATAATTTGACCTGAATGAAATTGGCAAAACCTTTACTATTTGGTCTGATGTTGGCCAGAAAATCAGATCTCTAAAAAAATGCGACAATAATACTACACCTTTTTCAAAAATTTTGCTGGCATAACTTTTTGAAATACCAAACCTATCGGACAGTCTTTCAAATGAATCGTCCGTTCTGACTTTTGCTAAAATAAGGTAAATCAAATGCTTTGGTAATCCAACTTTCTGTCCCAGCTTAGTGATGAGTGGTAACCATTGTGGTGGTATTCCAATGTACATTTTTGGTTTATTTTCGATTACTTTAATTTCTAATTCTCGACACTGTATTTTCAAATCAGAATTATTTATATCTACGTCACTGTCACTGCATTCGTTGTTCTCTGGTAACCACTCGTTTTGTACATCTTCTTCACTCGTTTCACTTGAACTCATTGCGTCATGGTATGGTAGTATTTTTTGTGGTTTTAATTGCCGTGGAGATGTTGCCATATCTACAACATCTGCCTTTATAGGAGATGTTGTTGCATTTATCACATTTACAGATTTACAACTAACATATTTGCTTCGGTATGTTGGTTTTACTTGGATTCCTATGCTCTGATATGTTTTTTCTTTGCTGTTCGGAGATGAATTTCCCTTGTTTTCTGTAGATAGGTCACCACTCTGGTAATGTAATGTGCTGGTGCTTGGCATGTTTTGGTCGTCAGTAACAGTAGGGGCCTCTTTTAATTTCATACTTTTTTTAGCAATTTCTTCCGTAGCATCTTCAATGAGACATCTACGTGCTCGTTTCTCTACTGCTGCCCTTGGTGGTTTCGTAAAAGTTGAAGCCCTGTCCTGTTGGCAGTCAATCTTGTGAGGCGCAATAGAGTTTTTCATACGAATTGGTGCTTTCATAAGTTTGAACTGGTAATAGTTATCCATATCTTCTTGTAACTGAAACCAGTTTAAGACCGTATCAACTGCTATCAACTATATGTACCTACTTGTTTTGTTGCAATTTTAAAAGAAGCTGTGATATTATTTGTGCTACTAGCAAATAAGTAATGATACAGACAATAACAAAATTTACATCGTAGGTACTTACATTAAAATGATCTTCGCAACAATAAATACACGACTTTTTACCCACATCATTAATGCTCCTTCTGGCAGCAGAAAACCACATTTTGCGTCTTTTTGGATTCAACGGGACAGTTATAAAGGTTTTTTCAGGATTTTTAGTGCTTGTGCTAGTACATTGAGGCACAAAACACTACTTTCGTACTGAGGTCGAAGCCATACTTCAATACTTAAAATGGATTTGACTTTTTGCTAGTGAACCCTACAAACACAAATTTATTACGAAACTTTTCATACAAAATCCTTATGTACTTACCAAGCTGCACGGTAAACTTCTGCTTTAAATATTCACACACATTTAAACTAATGGTAGGTACCTACTAACAAAGGGTTTGCCTTTTGAAATCATTAGTTTCAACCTAAAACTTCGCCGTTCTAACATATAAAAAATAAATATTTTATACGTGCAATCCTTCACCAAATTCTTATTTACTTATTCAGCTTTTGTTAAAAATATTTACACCAAGTTAAAGCAATTACGTACGAAATTATGAACTAAACACGTTTTATTTTACACCTAGCGCGCCGAATCTCAAAGCTCAAACAACGAAAATGCACAGAGAAAGAGAATCTTATAGTATACCGCTGAATACAAACAGAGATAGATGCGTGATGCATCCATAACTTCCTTTGCATTTTCACGGCATCATTTTATCAGGTAGATTACGTCACGCGCAACTAGCCTCTCAAAGGGTGTGATTTTCTAGCCTCTTACGCGCGGCAAAGTTTATAACGCTTTAATTTAAATAATAGATCAACAAACAAAAAAACAAAATAGAAAACACATACTACAGGTAAGTAGCTTTATATTACAGTAATAATAAAATTGGAGTGGAAATCCCTATTGTGTACGTCACCCTGAAGAAAAAATTAGGACTTGGTATAAGCGTGAAAGGATTTTAGATGTAACTGTTGTTGAATTTATCATTCATGTTGGCAACGACTCAAGTGACTCTAGTTTAAGTAGTGTCAGTGATTAAAAATTGTAATTATTATAAATATGTTTACATTATTTTATTTTAGTCATTATCTAAATTCCTATGTTCAATGGAATTATTTTTTGTAGAATTGCGTTGCGGAAGAAATACAGTTGTATATTTATTGGTTAGATTATTATATCATTTAAAATTGTGTGTTGGTAAATGATTTAAGTTGCATATAACCTTAGTCATCATCTCATCATAAAAGCAAATAAACGCTGTTCAAACTTTGTTTAAACATGGGTTTAGCATTAAGAGTGTAAAAACAAAGTGAAATTGGGCAAATACAAAACACACGCAAGTGGGTTACAAAACTATTAAAAAGCGTGTCAATTCCGTGTTTACAAACAGACTTTGCAGTTTATCAAACACACTAGGTCAGGTTACGACTATCGCAGCGAACGCTTTGACATGGTGTGCAGTTTGCGTGATAATAGGTCGGGTTACAAACAATAATATGTATACGATTACACTATCTAAATGCATGCGATTGTAATTTTTAATAGTGGGTTAAAAACACCAACATTTTATGTATATAAACTTTGTAATATTAATTTTAAATCAATATACTTTTAGCAATGAGACTGGTTGACAAAGGCAAAAATTGTCTGTAACGGGGTGATTTGGCCTGACCATCTCACGCTATCTCTTACAACAAAGAAAATAAGCTCCATCTCCTGTCAAGGAACTAGCCTGGTTCTACAAATTATAAAAAAGTGTTAAGTTCCAAAGTGGATCTGGCTACCCTTTTTACAAACGCAAATAACTAAAACAGTACTTATAATAAAAAATGGATTTTTACATTTCTTAGTCAAAACGAAAATAATGACACTGACAGCTGTTTGTTTCCTGGATAAAGCGCCACATATTGGCTCCTGATTGCTTGAGAATACAACTGACACTAATTTGACTAGCAAGTAACATCTTACATCATACGGATAGCACTGATGACGCAGGGCTCATCTTTCGTGGTTTCTAAAATACGTATATTAAATATCTTTCTAATTTTACTTCCTTTTACTACTATAAAGGAAGTATTGGATTCACCCCAAAAATTCTAAATTGAGTTTTCAACAGATCTTCACGTTTTAGAGTCCCCTGATCCCAAAAAACATATTTTTTTTCATTGGTCTGTCTGTGTGTCTGTGAACAGAATATCTCAAAAACGAAAAGAGGTATGGCATTGAAACTTCATATATAAGTTTTGTGTACTATGTAGATGAGACAGCAAGCTTTTGAAGAAAATCGCATAACCGGAAGTAGGTGTTTACTCTTGTGATTTTTCAGTTTTTTTCGATTTTTTCAAAAACGGCTCTAACGATTTTTTTTAAATTTTACATTTTTCTTACATTTTTAATGTGTATTGATGTGAGATAGATGATTTTCCAGTTGAATACTTCTAAAGTGGGTTTCTTTTGTTTTTTTTTCTATTTTTTTTATTAACTCCTATTTTAAATAAAACACCCGGTATATTATTACATTTTTGAATTCACCTTAAAATTCTAGAGAAAATTTGTCTCTTCAACTAACACTCGATTTTGTACCGTTTTTGTAGAATTTGTAATTTTTGAAAATTTTTAACAAATGGTTAAAAATTAAAAATGAAATTTTTGACTAATTATAAGATCACTGTAAAAGGAAGTTGTGTGAGTGTATCACACCAGATTTTTTTTTACGCTTTCTTCCTAGTATAAAAGCTGTAACTAAATATGTACAGGTAGACAAAGGCTCACGCCACTAGAAAATCTTGCAGGAAAGTAAAACGTATAGTTGCAGAACTTTGCAGAGGAAGATAATATTTAAAACTCACAATTACAAATAAATGTGCTAATTAATTGCAATGAGTATATCCCAATATGTACTTCATTTTCTATAAAAATTTCTGTGGAGACTTCAACACAATAAATTATAAACCCCACCATAAGAACAACTAAAATGTATTACAGTCCAAAAAAGATCTCATTGAAGATTATAACCTACTGTTACAAATCTGGAAAAGAGTCTTAATAATAGCAATACATATTAAGCAATTGTAATATTTTTGTTAAAATGTTGTAATTTTTGACAGTTAATCGCAATATTCCGAAACATGAAAAATAAAGTTGAATAAATTTAGAAAATGACTTTACTAGAAGGTACAGAAAAGTACAGTAGAGTCCCGATTGTTTGAGAAACAAGACTGACACTATTCAAATCGGTTATTAAAATGGAGCTGCTGGAAATTTTTTTTTTTTAATTACAAACTTGGTGCAATAAAGACAGATAAAATGCACACTAAAATCAATTTGATAGTTCTAGAAAAAATGTATTCGAATAAAGACCAAGCAGCATCGGCATAAAAGGTACTTACAACTTTTCTATCTAGAAGTCATTTTGACTTAAGCGAGTGACTGTGGAGCCTGTTATGTATTATTATTCTCAGGGAGCGTGGACGTGTGGTACAGCCACGCAGCACTGTACCTTAAAACACTTATTTTAATTGTTTATTTACACATTATTGCTTTATGTTGTGTCCAATGTAAGAATATATAGCATGAGAATCTTATACATAGTTAAACATGGAATTTTTATTAAATGAGATAAAATATCGTCATGACAAAATAAACTTAATTTAACTAAACATTCTTGATTTGTTTTTAGAAGTTCTGAGGTATTGTTATTAACTTTGTAATTTAAAATACATACTGGATATTTATGCAATGCCATTGAAAAGAGATAATTTTTTCTCCCTTTCCTGGGACTTCTTTTCAAAAATAAATCAGTTATGAGCTCGAACTTTTTTCATATGAAGTTATGCTTGTTTTCGCAATCTCTGTAGAGGCATTTTCATATTTGATGGCAAAAATAAAACACTGTTGAATGTCACAAAACCAACGTGTCAGTGTCAATTTTCCCATCTAACATTGCAGGTTACAATCATTATTCTCAGTTGCCACGTTTATGAAAAAATTGACACTTGTTGACACTGACAAGTTGGTCTTGCGACATTCAACAGTGTTTCATTTTCGCCATCAGATATAAAAATGCCTCTAGTTTTTTATGACATTCTAATTTAAGTCAATAATGACACAGTCCAATCCAGGAAGTCGTTTGTTATTTAATGACAATGGCCGTGAAAGCCTCCAAAGATATTCTAATTTATTACATTATTTGGTGTAATGTCTAAACATTATAAATGGCTTGCTTAATTAGAAAATCAGCAAAGGTTTCGATTCAGTCCTTTCAAACTTTCGTGTCATAAAAAGCACGGGGGAAAGTCAGTAAATAGATCACAAATGGCTATTACATAATGGTCAATAAGACACAAACTTGAAAAACATTTTTATTTCACAACGTAAATTCCACCAACATTGTACACTTGACCCTTCACTTTATCAGTGTCCCAACTAGTGCTAATAAAAAAAAACGGTTTGACGGTTAACTGCAGTTTTTCCATAAACCAAAAACCGGTTAAACAAAAACAGTTTTTTATACCAGTTTACGAATTAATTTAAAAATCGATTTATTAAGAGATTTAAGTTTCTTAATAAAAAGGCGATTGCATATTTTCCACATTTTATAAGTAGAGAAGTTTATATACAGGGTGAGACAATACTAGCAATATTTACATATGTTGTTAATACCATTAGCTATAGCACAAAAGTTCATTATAAAACTTTATTGGGATCCACTGCTCTACAGTTCTGTGTAGTCAAGTGTTTTTTTCACGGCACACTATTTTGTAGCGCCGCCATCTTCATTTTTTTTAAATGGCACCGGTACTTTTTTGTCGATTGTAATTCCCTTTTTAACTCTCTTTATAAATGATTTCAAAAAAGCATAGCTTGGATTGCAAATATTTATATTTTGTTTGTAACAGGTATTTATGTATTAATAACAAAAATTCATAATTTACTGTCGTGACAATTTTATGATAGCTAAATGAGTCAAGAGATACAACTACATAACTGATAAAAAATTCCTGTATTTACCTTAAGTTTCTTTACTTTACTGACAAAATTTCCTATCCACAACTATAATCTCTTTGTAAATTCGTAAACAAGGAATCAAAATTGACAAAAAAAGTACCCGAGCCATTTAAAAAATCCAAGATGGAGGCGCTAACAAAACAGTGTGCCGTGAAAAAATAATTGACTACAAAAAATTATAGAGTAGTAGGTCCCATTAAAGTTTTGAATGAACATTTTTTGTTATACGAGGGCTGCTGGCAATGTTTCTGGAAACGATACGAAAAACATTAAATTTGGTAAATGGCTTTATTGTTTTTCGAAATATTCGCCTTCACCGTCAATACACTTTTGCATACGCTCAAACCAATTTGCAAAGCACTTTTTCCACTCTGAAGCTGGCAACTGAGAAATTAGTGTCCGGAAACTTTTAACCGTTGCTTCAGGTGACGTAAATCGCTCACCACACGTTATTAATTCGACATGACTGCTGCCGTCATGATGCAGAATAATTTGCCAATTTCGATAATTTTTCTTATTTGATCGCTGACAACTGGCAAACAAATTGTGGTATACTAATCAGCGGTCAGGGGCCTTTGATCCTCTAAAGCCACAGTTGCTACATATCCAGTTAACCTAAAGAAATAAGCGACTATTTGTTTCGCAGCACAGCGTGAACAAACAACTTTTGTTGGTTTTGGATCAACCTGAAATACCCAAACGGTAAATTCTTGTTTACTTTCGGGCTCGTACGAATAGATCCCAGTTTCATCGCCAGTAACGATGTTGTAGACTTCTTGAGCACCATTTGACACGACCCTATTTTTGCGCTTCTATCAAACTGTGTGGGATCCAACGACCGCAAAGCTTCCGTACGTTCGAATGATCATGCAAAATCGTGTGCATTGCTTTCATGTCACTGCCCCAAGGTGATTGAATCTCACGGTATATTACATGCCGATCTCGCTCAATCATTTCACGCACAGCATCAACTTTCGTGGCAACAACAGGTGTTGATGGACGACCTTCAGGAAATTCATCATTGAGAGTGGTGCGTCCATGCTGAAATTCGGCAAACGTATTGTAATTTTCACGTGAGATTTTCATTTTTACGTAAAATTACTTTTAGTAAACAAAACTAGATCACTTGGGTACACTCTGTCAACTGAATTATAGGTGAAAAACGTCAAATTGTATGAATATAACGGTTGAAAAATGGTAGCACCACTAGAACTACTAGATTTCAGAAACAATGCCAGCAGCCCTTGCAGCTAATAGTATTAAAAATGTAAGCAAATATCGATAGTGTTGCCTCTCACTCTGCACACTAGATCAATTAATAGTTATTCTTCTACAATAGTGCAATAAAGTACTACAGCTTCATGCATCATTTTAAGTGCAAAAAGTGCCACTTTAATGCACTCAGTGCAATAAAATTACCTTGCACTTCGCCAGGAATTTATATATTTATTTGTATTGTACAGGCAGCAATAATCTGATATTGCCCAAATCTAAGCATATAATATAACACAGTTTGTAGATTGTGATACAAAATACGTATTGTATTTTTGTTATCATTGTTACACTATTACAGATAAAATTTATACAATCACCCACGTTTTGCACTTATATAACAAACTATTCTAAGAGTATCTAATATGCAACTTTTTTGCACGCGTGAGAAAGTTTAAAGAATGAGCCAAAGACGAAAAGGAACCTTAGATACGAGTTTTATACATAATTTTTTCGACTACTTTGCATAAGTATTCTATGATCAAAAATAAAAAGTTCTAACAAACTAGTGCCTGCAAATGCATCCTTTCTACGATATTAAGCTTGAAAGTTTTAACGTGGGTCACTTTAAAAGTAATATGAAAGCTAGAAAATCATGATTGAACGTTGCTTGGAAATGAGAACAATTTTTTATTAAAATTACTTAGTTACGAGGGGAGATGTTTATATTATCTACCTAGCTATGAAAGAAAACACAAAGTCTTAAGAAAATTTTATTTTTCTATATAACTCCATTCTACACTTATGCACTTATTCCATCATTTTTCCAACTGTCCCATCCCCTCAGAAAAAAATCTTTTGGCAAGTCTGCAAAATATTCTTCTACACCATATTTGAGTTTATCGTCGGAAGCAAAACGCCTTCCCGAGATGTTTTTTCAAATGTTTGAATAAAAAAATGTCAGACAAGGCCAGGTCGGGGCTATAAGGTGGATGCCTTAATTCTTTAAACGCTTTATGCACCTGGCAATTTTTGTCGTGCAGCAACAAATTCTTTTGCCTATAAGAATGCGGCCATTTTTCTTCCAATATACTTTTTAAATTTTGAATTGTAGTCCCATAAGCCTCTCCATTTATAGCAGATCCCCTCTGCATATATTCAATCAACAAGATTCCTTCGACGTCGTAGAAAACGGTTCCCATCAATTTTTTTACAGACAATTGGGTTTTGGCTTTCTTCGGTGATGGGGAGCCCCTATGAACCCACTGCATAGATTCTTGTCTGGTGGGAGGGTCCCAATGAATCACCCAAGTCTCATCCCCGGTGACAAATGGCAAAAAAACATTTTTGTCGTCCTCCAAAGCAGCCAAATTTTCTTGAGAGAAATTTCTTTTCTGCAGAGTTTTTGCTCAGGTGTAAGCAATCTCAGAATCCACCACGCAGACACCTTTTTCATGCCCAAATAATCATGCAAAATATTGAGAACACTTGTTTCAGATATACTGACTTCATTAGCAATAACAGAAACCTTTATAAGCCTTCAATACCAAATCTGCAACTTTTTGCACAATTTCTTCGGTTCTTGCAATCGCTGGTCATCCGGACTTTGGATCATCCTGGATCAATTCTCTACCCCATCGAAATTGCTTAGACCGAAATTTCACTTGAAAATAGGTTGGTCTGTTTTACCCATATACGGCAGTCATTCTTTTGTGGATAATTTTAGACCCATTGTCCTCTTTCGTAAGAAACTTCATTACAGAGCGACGTTCAAGTTTAGTATTACTCATTTTACCAACAAGAAAACACTCGCAAATCTCTATAAATCACATAATTTAAACACAACTTTGCATATAGGCTTCTAAATGTCACAGCTACTCGTCAACAAACAATTGCGATCATAGCTCTTTTGTTTCATGGCTAGGTAGATAACATTAAAATCTCCCCTTGTAAGTTTTTGATTAAGTGAGTGTACTATTGAAATTTGACGGGTATAAGTCAAATTAAGTTTCAGTAACATGATAGTGAATTTTTCTTTTCCTGAAAAAGCGGATATGATTTTTATGTACAGTTGTGCCAATGGGAATGGCCCCGAGGCTGCAGGGCTCTATCAAGAGTGTTTTCCATATCAACCAATAACCAAATCATAAAAAGTTTGCTGCATTGTACTATACGAATTGTTTTTTTTAATTATCTACATTAAAACTTTAAAGCTTAATATCCCAAAAAAGACTCAGTTGCGGACATAGATTTATTAAAGCTTTTTGATTTATATTTGATTGTAGAATACTTCTCTAAAGTATGTGCCCTTATTTTAGAAACACCGTGTAGATGCTAAAAGAGACTAAATGGTTTTGAGTAAAGTGTGTAATAACAACAAACTTTTGACGTATGGAAGTGTTTCCTTTAGGAAGTGATAGGCAAAATAGTTATTTATACAACAAGTGCACAAAAATTATTGCATGTGACATGAAAATTGTCCAATTAGGCCAAATTGAACAGTACATCAAGTGCCATCACTTTTGCATTTGTTGTATACAATATTTTTTCTAGAATAATGCAACAATGACAAAAAATACAAAAATGTCTAATAAACTGATGGCAGTGCAATCAAAATTTGATTGTGCTGAGTGCATTAAAGTGGCACTTTGCAATCAAAACAGTGCATGAAACTGTACTATATTGCACTATTGGCCATTTTAATTCTACACATTTATTTAACTAACATTGAGAACCAATTTATACGATAAACGCCAACCAGGTGTACTTGAATTTAAAAAATTAAAATAAATATTTCTTTTTTAATTTATCATATAAATTTGTTATCAATGTTAGTTAAACAAATGTGTAAAACGTCACATTGATACAATATTTATGTTAAAAAGACATGCATATAAATATACTTCATTAATTTAGTACCTATTTGTGTATGTAAAAATAAATGATCTAATTTGTTACAGGCCGAAACATATGTAACGTAATTCGCTATATAAAACGTGGAAAATAGGCAATCGTCTTTTTATTAAGATTAATAAAATTTGCACTTAACAGATTTGGATTTCAACAAATTAAAAATCAGTTTTAAAGTAAGATAATAATTCGAATCGATTTACAACCAGATGTAAATAAATGCGTTGTAACAAATTTATTTATTTCTTTGTAATGTCGTTCACTGGTTTATGTATTTTTAACTTTTTATAGGGTATATCTCTACATCTTACTTCTATAATAGTTATTTATGTACTAAGGGCGTAAGAAGGCATTTATGGCCAACAAGAGGTGCATACAATATTTTATGTATAGACCGGAATATTCACAATTAATACTAGATCTATAATTTTTCATCATTACCCCCTCAAAGATAATGTATAAAGTGACCAATTCCGCCCAGTGATACATAAACATATTAAAATGCTTCTATAGTCACTTTTCAGCGTTTACACTATTTTGACAATTTTATAGTATTTTATATCAGCAAAAATCAATACATACGATTTTTTAATTGGTTAATATACGACTATCAAAGAACATTTTAAAACAAGGGCTGCCCCACAGAATATTAATTTCTTAAGTTGATTAAAAAGTTAAACAATGTATTTGTCAACAACTAATAGATACTATAGTGTAATTTAAAAAAATCATAGATGGCATTGTCAGTTGTTCTATATTACAGTGATTATACCACTCCCTCTAACATCAACCAATGAAAAACGGCAAAATGCATAGTTACGCATGTACTAACTTTTGATAATGTACATAGCAACTGACAATCACATACCTTCCTGATTAATAGGTGATAATCACACGCCTTCACAAACATCACGTTACCTGCTGTCAGTACAATTATCATAACAACCACATTAACTGTACTTTTAATATTTAAAGGGCTGGTTGCAGAAAGCAACGTTAAGGGCCGGTTGCAGAAATAAATGTTAAGTCTGGTGTTAGCTAACGTGACGTCAAAGTGAACAAAAACGAATCAAATCTCAAATGTTTATGGTAACTAATACATTAGTAAACAAAATTTGATGCAATTTTGTTCACTTTGATGCGACGTTAGCTAACACCAGGCTTAACATTGCTTTCTGCAACCGGCCCAAAATACGCTATTCAAACGTTGTTTATTGACTCGTGATATAATCTAGCCGAATGCAACTCGTGTCTTCTTGATTATTAAATCATTTCTGTTTCCACTCGATATATTGTTTTAGGCAATATATCTCATGTAAACAGAAATGATTATTTGATAATCAAGAACCCACTAGTTGCATTATACAGGGTGTTTCATTAATAATCATACCTCTATAATAATGCAGAAGACTACAAGCCGTGTTTACACAACTAAAAGTACCACAGTTGCAATCAACCATTTCTATTTTTGGGTTTTTGTAAACAAACTTCCCTTAACTTTTAATAGCGATATTATCACAGAAAACAATTATTTATTATGCCTATTTCTTGTGTTTTTTAAAACTACGCAGACAGCTTGAAACGGAAGTAAATTTTCTTTAATAGTCATATCTCGTCGTTGAATGCTGCCAAGCACCCAAGCAAAAGAGCCGTACATTTTAACATAGTGTAAAAGCGTCTACGATCCTTGCGCTACATAACCTAACCTATAAATTTCTTCCCTCGTGTTTCCTTTGTGTTGATTAGTCTTCTACACAAAACAATAACTAATCTCTTCTAGCAGTGGCTACAAGTATTAATTATGTGATAATGGTCTACTGTGCATCAGATAATTGTAGTACAAAGCAAGGTAAGGGAATAGCGTTGTTCAGATATCCCAAAAATTTGCAACAACGAGATTATTGGTCTGAATTTTGCAAAAGCAAGAATTGGGCTCCGACTAATGCTTCACGGTTATGTGAGGTAAGTACTTTTGAATAAAATTGTATCTACAATCTTATAGCTTTTCATTTTCTGCAGCGTCACTTTGAAGTATCGCAAATTAGACATTTGCAAGCAGGGATCTCTTAGAAAAAGGATTCGAGTTACGCAAAAAGAGTATTACTCATATCGATTAGCAGTTCGGGAAAGGTTTTCGGCAATTCACCATTCAGGAAAACTGTTTCAACTATATGTTGTTGATTCATATGTGAAACTGGAACAGAATCGGTTGAACTACGAAAGAACTCATCAAAAGGAGTTACGTGCAGACACCTATCAAACGTTGATGGACTACATTGGCAATGCGGCAGCAAATCAAAATGCTAAAGTTGGTCAACGTGTAACACTACCATCTTCTTATGCTGGTGGCCCTCGTGCAATGCAGCAAGGTTACCAAGATGCTATGGCAATAGTAGCAAAGTATGGTAAGCCCGACATTTTTTTAACTTTCACATGCAATCCAATGTGATCCGAAATACAAACACAATTAGCACCAAATGAAACTGCATCTGATAGACCCGATATAGTTGCACGCGTATTTAAATTGAAACTTGACCGCCTCAAACAAAAAATACTACACAATCATTTTCTTGGACGTGTACTTGCTTATGTTTGTGTAACAGAATTTCAAAAGAGGGGACTACCACATTGTCACATGCTTTTAATTCTTGCAGGTATTTATAAAGATAATCTTCAAAACTTTGAATAATTACATTTTAGGAGACGACAAGTTACGAACTGCAGAAGACGTAGATAGAATTGTAACAGCTGAGATTCCAAACCCATTTGAAGATAAGTGACTGTTTGAGATAGTTAAGAAGTGCATGGTCCATGGCCCTTGTGGTACTTTAAATCCTGCTTCTCCATGTATGAAAGATGGTGTATGCACAAAGGGATATCCAAAAAGTGTTTGTGAAGAAACCAAAATTGAAGTGGATGGTTATCCTCAGTATAACAGACGTGCCAATGGAAATACTTTGCAGGTATATTAATATTTATGTGAATAGTATTTACTACCTCTTACATTCAATTTCATTAGGTTTGTAGGAATTTTTTTAGGCGTTATTAGGCTACAGATAATTATATGGCATTGCTTTCATTAATTTATGTGTCAAACATGGAGTGCTCACAGGGATCACAATGTAAACATTTTGTGGTTATTATATGTCCTGCAAATTTACTACTGTAATCGAAATTGTAGCTCCATTAATAACAAACTTAGCAATCCGATGTTGATCCATTGATGCTTTAAGTGGGGTTGGATTTAATAAATGTTATTAAACTTAGCAATAGTGCACAGTTAACTTTGAACACCATGTATATACAAAAGAAACAAGACTTACGATAACCACAAAATGTTTAAATTATGATAATACCATAATTATGATTTATATCGGCATCATATATTGTCAAATTCTGCTGTTACCAATAATTGCAACATAATGCCAATATAGCTGGTATAATAATCAGTAGGTAGTGGTCAATCCATAATCACAGAGAATATTAACTTTTTGTATGGGGAATTGAAATTCTTTTGACACGAAATGTCTGTAGCATTATAGTAAAGTTTATGCTTTATGTTGTGACATTAGTTTCATTTGTTTTTAGATAAAATGCCACATAATTGATAACAGATGGATTGTGCCTTATAATCGGTATCTATCCTTAAAATATAATGCTCACATAAACGTTGAAGTCTGCTCCAGTCTAAAAAGTGTAAAATATCTGTATAAATATGTTTATAAGGGGCATGATCGTGCTGCTTTAAAATTAAAGCAAACAAGCGAAGAAGGTGGGGGAACAAGCAGTGAAATTCATTATGATGAAATAACTGCACATTTAGACGCACGCTATGTAAATGCTCCAGAGGCATCCTGGAGAATTTTTGGATTCGATATGCAAAATCGCTCACACACCATTTATCGTCTTGCTATATACCTTCCTAATCATCAAAATATATGCTTTGTTGAGGGTAATGTTCAAGATGCAGTAGATCGGGCGCATTCAAAAAATTCCACTCAGACAGCATGGTTTAAGTTAAATAAATTATGTGAAGAAATATTCCAAAATGGTTACCAACCTGAAGATAATATGATTGATACGCATACTTTGTATTACCGGGAAATTCCAGAACATTTTGTTTTCAATAAAGCTACCACCACCTGGATAAGACGCAAACGATTTGCTAAGGAAATCGGTAGAATGTATACTGTTGGGCCCCAGGATGTTGAGAGATACCATATGCGATTATTGTTACTACACGTAAAAGGAGCTACATCATTTGATGATTTGAAAACCATTAATGGCCAAGTTTACGATACATTCCTTGAAGCTGCCATAGAAGCCGGTTTATTACTTGATGATCGAGAATATGCACGATGTTTAGCTGAAGTTGTAAATTTTCAGATTCCATCACAACTGAGGAATGTATTTGCAACATTACTTTTATTTTGTAACGTATCAAATGCTGTACAATTGTGGCAAGAATTTAAAGCTGCATTATCTGAAGACTATCACAGAAGTTTGTCTATAGAAGAATCATAGTCTACCGCTTACTATGCCATCGATGATTCAATGAAAGTTTGTGGTCGAAAACTTTTGGATTTTATACCACCTCCACAAATTCAGCCACACATTGCCGTCATTGACAATTCTCAAAACCACCAAGCTGAAGGGGAAAGTATGTACAGAACCCTGAATCCCATTCAAAAAGCTGCTAGTGATGAAATAGTCCATCTCTTAGAACATTCATCATGATCAGCAAAATGTATTTTTATCGATGGACCAGGGGGTTCAGGCAAAACGTATTTATATACAATTATAAACCACATATGTAAAGGTAGAGGTGTAGCCGTTTTAAACGTAGCCTGGTCTGGTATTGCCACTACATTACTGCTTGATGGACGTACAGTTCACAATCGATTTAAACTTCCTGTACCAATTAACATTACGATGGCAAAAACAGAAAAACAATTGAGCATCAGACTTTCGAGTTATTGGCAAAATTAACATTTTTTGAAATGGAACAAATTATTACATAGGTGTATTTACAATAAGCAAAAATAAACAGGGTGTTCATTTCTTTTTTTTAAATTTTTGGGAATAATTTGAAAATCTGATAATCAATTGTTTTTCTGTTTTCGCTATCGTGATCTATAGGGCATTCAGTGAACACAAAAACAGTTTAATTTTTTTTTTGCTAGATGCTAGATAAATGTCATACCCTTAACCATTTGTTTCAGTAACTTTTTGTAAGTACATTCCCAGATAAAGATGAATTTTGGAAGTACTCTCATGAACTTTTGGAAATCAAAGGGCACTTTGTGTTTTTATGTTTACTGAACAGACTATACGTGAGTTATACTACAGATTTGCTAATTTAATCGAAATATTGATAACAAAGTTAGCAATACTGGACAATTAACTTTGAACAGTCTCTATATCATATCATATAAGCAATAAATTTATTTAGTAAAAAATGATTTATTATAACCAATTATTTAATCAAATTAATTTACGTTAATTATTTAATCTTACCGCTTGCTTCTTTTTTTGGCTCTTTCTTTGACGAGCCAAAGCTTTCACTCGATTGGCAGCTATCTGCTGCTCCATCTCAACTATCTTCCTCAAAGAAAATTCGCGGGATTTCCCACACCCCTCGCAAAATTTTTGGAAATCTAAATTGAAAAAGGGAGTAATCAAATTAATTCCACAAGAAGTCAAACTTTTGAATTTTCTTTCTTTAATTAAGATAGTCGATTACTTAGTGAATAATCAAAATGACGAATGATCATATTTTTAAAGATGGGTGCCTAGCAGTAAATTGTAATACATACCACAGATCACAAAATTGCACTCCCAACAACGTATCACGGTGCAGATACGGGTGTCTAATTTCCCCACCGGAAAATGTAGTTTGCAGGAGGGACATATCTCTAAAAAGAAAATTTGTACTTTAACTAATCAAGTTTACTTTCAAACATAAATGTTCCGTAACTTTGTCCAAAATACGCTTACAGACAAGAGGTAAATAACAAATTAATACTCACGCAACTGAAAAATTCTCCGACTACGAATCTTTACTCCACACTCACAACAAAATGTATGAGGATTCTATAAACAAATAAATAGTATTAAAACACAATTGCATGAAAAGCGTAAAGTAAGTTATTTTTAATAAATATTATACACCAAGTGAATTAAACATATGTTTATTCACGGAAAGATATTGAGCTCATGAGCACGTAGTGCGAGTGAGATCAGATCTTTGAGTTAATAAATGTTTAATTCACGTGGCGTATATATGTTTTTATTCAATTTTGACGAAATTTTAATAAAAAATTTAAAAATATTCAAATTAAGATATAAATTTGCCTATTCATCGTCGATTTGATCTAAATTTTAGTAATTATATATTACACACTACAAAAAGAAAGAATAATTGAATGTAAATATTTTTGTAGAAATAATAAAAATATGTTGTTCTTCATTGAAACTTTTTTAATTCTCTAGTGAATTAATAGTTATTTACTATACAAGTGGGATAACAGCATCATTAATATACGTGTGTGTAAGTTACAAACGAGTGCGTAGCACCACTTATGTAAGCACACTAGTATATTAATGATGCATTATCACACACGTATTGTACAAAATTTTATCTACGACTGCGGACTGCCTAAAATTGAGAAAAGTGCATTAAGAGAAATGTCAGATCTGTCATTTTCAAAAATATTTTAGTAGGCAAATGTCATTATGTTATTCATTTGACACTATTTCAGTTACGTAATGAAGTCATTACACAACTCAGTTGCGTAATGAAACCATTACATAACTGAGCTTCATTACCTAACTGAAATAGTGTCAAATGAGTGACGTAATGCGTTACTTATCCCACTGGAGTAGATAAAACACTTTTTTGCACTACAGGTCTCAGAACGCACCGTTATTGGCCTATTTTTAGGTCGTGAAGTTGATTTTCTCCACCAAGGGAGAGAAAGTAAAATAAACAATTTTCACCGTGGTAACTAATAAATTGCTAAGTTACCAAATATGACTATTTTAATTTTGACGTTTTAAAGAGCTGTATTGTCAGGTTGACAGTTAAAATATTTTAGAAATTTGTTGGGAATTTAGGTATTAAGCCGTTTGGTAGTGCAAAAAATAGTATATACACCACGGTAGTGAATCCTCTTATAACCTTCGCGCTTTAGATACTTCGCGCTGCGCGCTCAGTATCTAATATGCGCTCAGGTTATAATACTGCGCTTTGCTATCTTGATGTATAATCTATAATATAATTTTCCTAAATGTCTGTGTGTCTGTGGCACAAAATAAAATCTCACATTCCGGCTTCACAGATGTTTATATTTGTTTTTCTTATCTTAGCGCTCGGCTCGGAGCATGACCTTTCGTGTATCCTATTTCACGTGCGCGTAGCGCGCAGTTTGCTTGTATACTATTATTTCACTTGTGAATCATAGACTGTTTATGAAGGTTGTTATGGAGTTAATAATGTCACTTTAAACTGTCAAAATTGAATAAAATAAATTATACATTTTAAATGGTTTTTGTTTGATGAACCCTTTGTTTAAGCCAATCAGGTATTTTTTTGTAAAAAAAGTAGGTAATAAAATGGACATTTTACTTACCATGTTGATTCATACACCACTAAGAACAACGCAAAATGAATAATTAGAAAGGCCACGGGTGACGGTTGACTGACAATGTTAGCTAGCAACTAGGTACTGAATTTTCAGTTTCTGGAGACTGTTCTAAAATTTCCCCGTAGGCCAGTACCCTGCTGGACAAATGTGTATCGTAAATTTATGTTTTGGCAGGACAATTGAACTGGACAATAAATACTGCAAGTAATGACGGCTGGAATACCAGAATTCAAAGAAAAAGATCGAAGACCTGATGCTGTAAGTAAAACCGTATGTCAACAAATTGCAAATAACGGTTATGCGGGGAAGGAAATTGGCGTCGGATCCCTTTATTAAAGGCAACTGCACCTCCGTCATCCGAAGCTTAAATAAACAAGAGATGAAAGATAAATGGTCCCTGACACCGAAAGGTAAAGGAAGCTACGAAATAAAAATATAAAGGACTTTTTAATTTAAAACCAATATTTTAACAAAAATTTGAAATAAATAACCGAATGTGTCATGTAGCTGCTATAGTTTAAATTGAAACTAAATGAATTAATAACAGATTCATCCATTTTCAAGTAAGGTCTATTCTATAATGTATAATGGTTACCTATTTATATTTATACAGTACAGTAAACATTGTGATTCCTTTGACCAAAATTATTTAAAAAGATATTTTTGTCAAAATTGCATATTCAACACATTGGAAAATTCCATGCTCACGTAAAAATTTTCCATTTGCTGGAAAACTCTCACTTTTCTTAACTTGTAGAACAATCTACTATTAATTCACCAGCGATTTAAAAAGAAAATTAACTCGCTAGCATATAAACATTATAAACAGTTACTTATGGTTGCTATTATAGAGATAATAATAATAATGCGAGTTTAAAATGACAAAGAAATAATAATTAATCGAGTTATTTAACAATATCAGTAACGGCGTAACTGGAGACTTGAGTTACCGCATTTATATTTTTATGACGCTCAACGCCCCAACGGCTTAAACCTGATAAGAAACACAGATTGCAGGCATTGCATTGCATGTGTATAATCTCATAAGAGCATTAATTCTTTCCGGATTTTTTTTTGACTGCCTACCAACAACGTCGTATTAATTAGGATGCCTTCTAGAGGCGAGCGTTTGCTTTCCAGAGACTTTCCATTTGAAAATATATCTTTTTGAACTTTTCCTTACTGCCAATCTCTAGCGTGCTTTTAAAACTTTCTTTAGTGCAACCAAAGTTATTAAATTCGTGCTACATTTTAAATATATGCCGCCGCGAGTTTCAGCTAGTTGGAAATATTTTAACTGTAGAATTCTGGGCTCAAAATATTAATATGTAACCCAAATCACTTAAATAAAATGTGGCTCCTTACTGAGATATAGGGTGTTTTATTTAAAAATGATTTTTCCCCATTACTTTAAAACTATTTGAAGTGTACGTATCATATTTGGCAGGAAGTGTAGACACTGTAAACCATGCTAAATTATGTTAAATAAACGTTTCTGGCTACTACCAGAGGCGTACGACAGGGGCAAGTGAGTGGCTGACCCTTCCCAAATTCTACGCCACTGGTGGAATTGCCATTTTAGCACAATTTTTCGATTCTCCAATACTTTCTATGTAAATAACATACTCTTCTTTCATAACGATAAAGTCATTATTTTTCGAGATATTTAAAGTTAAACATAAAGCTGAACAGTTATTTTGATTTTAATGTGTATTAATTATGTCGGTGTTTTTTGTCATAAGATTGCATTTATTACGCAAATGAAACTTTAAACCGTATTAACAAAAAAAAAACATGTTATTTGTTGAAATTTATTGAAACGAATACATAGATGCATTGTTTTTATGTTGAATGCCTAATAATCTATCACTTTGTAAGAATATCAATTCGTTATAATCCCAATATGCATGAAAATAAGAGTCCTACGGATATTCAATATAATAAGCAAACTACTTATTATATTACCCCTGAGAATTTTTAAAACTATGTCATTCTTTATTCCCATCTAAATCGAAACTATTATTCCTGCAGAAATATAATACAGATCATTTTTGTAGGAAATTTTATGACCTAGTTTAATTTTGTACAGAAAGTGTTTTTTTTCTAAAACCCATAGTTTTTGAGATATTTATGAAAAACTGATAAAAACGACATTTGGACCCCCCTCCCCCCTTTAGCACACCCCTCACCCTTGGAGACTTTTAGAATGTTGTACAGGACACTCCCCCCAACAACTATGCCAAATTTCAAAACCACACGATTTATTTTTTCTAATCAGTGTTTTTTTGTCTTTATTGTCTGGACCATGGTGTAAAGAATACAAGGTGAAACGCTCCCGGGATGGGCAATCGTTCAGAATGTAGAGGGGAGATGTCACCCAATCCCCGATGGTCCTAGAGATCCTGTATATAGTTTACTAAGAGTTGGGCAAACAGCCTGATTTGACATACATTCTTGACCCAAATTAGATATTTGACATATGTCGAACAAAGAGGTTATGGGAACCAATCTTGCTAACTTGCTGTTGATGGGAGAGTTTTCAGTGCATTGATCATTCTCAGGATCTCTAGAACCTACTATTAGGAATATACGGCCAATTTAGTCAAGATTTATATTTGCATGTGTGAAACTATCGGTCGTAACATATTACAAAATATGTAAAAACGGCACTTTTATCACCCATGCCGTGCAAAAAGTGATCCAAACCAATCAAAATGTATCCCGTTGTTTGCCTAACTCTTAGTAACCTATATACAGGGACTCTAGATGGTCCTGCTCAGGAAATCCATCACGGCCGCGATCATGGTGTAACCATGGTTGCGATCGTATATTGTTGCTGGCACTGTCAGTCGATGTCAAATTCGAGGTTAGCAGGTTACGTTTTGCGTCAATCTGACACCAACTGACGCAAAACCTAACCTCGAATTTGACATCGACAGCGTCTTCAACAATACACTTCAGTACTACCAATCATGCCATTTGTGGGACCATGTCCTATTGGTTGAATTTGAGGTCCGCCCACATTCTGCGGAACGTTACACCTTGTATTCTTTACACCATGGTCTGGACTATATGTTACCTATCAATAATAATAGTGTATGCACCAACAGAAGCAGCAGAAATGAAAAAAAAAAGTTTTAGGATGAACTATTAACAATAAGTAAGACAATCCAGAAAAAATATAAAACACAGTAGGTACTTACACTGTTGGTAATGGGAGATTTTAGCATACAAATAGGAAGGGATGGCACTTCAGCGAAAATTCACCACAATAATAATGAGCAAAGATTGTGTAACTTTGCTGAAAGAATGAATTTGAACACAAACCAATCCGTAAGTTGAAAAAATGATAATTAAATATTAAAGAACAGCAAAAATGAACAACTAAAGAATGTGTAACTACACAACAAGCAATTGAAAGAGCAACAGAAACGAAATAAATTTAAATTTTCGTTTATAATGTTAACACTGGCAATCACCTGTCTTCAATGTCGTGGTAGATAAAGAGAGGTCACATTTTTGAGCACTGCAGCACTCTAATACGATAAAGCCGTATCACCTAGGTCTTTAATAGAATGAATTTGTGATATTTAATTTCACTACCACGAACGCTTCCTGTAAATGCTATAGTGGTGAGAAAAATAAAAAAAGTTCTACTTTTGCCGCCAATTTTTTAAATGTTTTCCTTTTTCAACAAGAGTAACTTTAAATGCTATTCAGGCCAGTTTCAATACACAATACAATACATTTTGCTTTTATTACAATTCTTTTGGGTTAGGACTTCTTTTGCCGCATCATTCGTGGACTATTTACCACGTTTTAACGAGACAAAAGTATCGATTAAATTTCAAAAAGCGCGCCACAGTTGACAGCGCAACAGCAACCCAGTCGTTGCATCTCACTCTTTCACCGTCGTTTCAGGGCGGGTTAAACGGAGACAGAGTTCGCGTCCCTCTGAGTTTTCTAGATTCGGGAATTAATATGGCAGACCTTTGTGCGATTAAGTGAAAATTCATCAATTTGTTGGTTCTATCACAGTTTAAGTGTATCGACTGTGGTTCTATACCATGGTACTCAAATAAATATCCAGTCAGTGCTTGCCAGTAACGTTTCGGTCCGCGATTACAGCGGTAAGTGAGCAAAATATGTACACATTAGCGGAACAGGATGGGAATTAGTGTGAATAGCACAACAGGCTGTGGTATGAAAGTGGAATTTTCCTGAGCATGCAGCAAGTTTGTTCGAATGCAATTTGGGGACTAAATCTTTGGAAAGCGAGTTTTTCGAATGTTTACCTGTGATAGTGCACCAGTAGCAAGGGTTTGTTGCGGTTCACGTCCACCGGTAACCGAAATCTCTATGACCTTGATGGTTTGTGTTAATAATACCTCGCTGCAAGCACTGTGAAGACTGAACCGTTGGCGTTTACTTCTGTGTTCGGGCGTAAACAAAAGGACCTAACCTTTCAAAAATAACCAACAAATTTTAACGAGGGATAGCTGGTAGCTTTATACCATGGTGTAGAATCGTTTTAATGTAAAGCATAGCTGCTTAAACTTCAGGCTGTAAATGAGGTAATTTCTAATTCCATTCTCAACAACCTACAACTGAAGTTGTCAATCGCTAGTGCCTGGAATGTTTAAAACAAAAAGCAAATCAATTAGCTATTTCGAAGTATGTCAATATGTATAAAACCTCTTAATATGTAGAAGCCCATTTATATGAGATATTTATAACGGATTCAGTTTAACAGCACAAATAACAGTATCGATTTTTATTTTTCGTTATAAATATCAACCCTTCTTAACCCTGCAGTGGTCATGCCAAGTCTCACAGACCCGATGAATATGTTATTGAGTGGCAATTTGTTAAAGGGGGTGTAAGAGGGTTGTGCGTCTTGGTACCTTCCATCTTTTCGGCTTAGTTGCCCTCCGATAAGCTGCATATGCACAGTTGTTATTGTTCGTGAGGTATTTTGAAAAAAGTCTCTGAGACTTGGCGCGATCATTTACGTTGGTGAAATTGTTTTGCCTTCTTGATTTTTTTACATTAAATGTAGCTGCAATGAACTCACAAATAATTTATGTTGCAAACAACATCGACGTTAGTATACCAAGGCGTCTTAATATACAAGAATTAGCTTCGATTCTAACAAATGACCAATTACAGTGGCGATCACTACTCAAAAGATATCCACCGGAAATCCACCTAAGTAGAGAAGAAGTAGCTGGAACCCCTACAGATCATCCAGTAGATGACCCTAATAACCCCACAAAAAACTAGCAAAAGAAAATATTTTTGTAAAAAAAATTGTGTTGATCGTATTTAAGGGTTTTGTGCACTACTCGTACATCCTTGAACCAAAATGACGAAAATTAGTTTTGTTCTACCTCTTAGTATTAAAAACATTGTTCTGTCCATAAATGTATATAGAGAATTAAAATCTTGAAGTTCAATATTATGAAATTAGCATGATCTACAAAAACCTTTAAAAAATAGAAAATAATAAATAGAATACTATTTTTTTAATGTTAGCAGCAACTGAAATATAACTAAAAATCTTGGTAATAGTAAAAAAACATCTCATATTAAAGTTTATTGTCATATAAATGGTTCTTAATTTTTGGGTCTAACAGACTTGGCACGACCAGCCGTGTCATGAAATTGGGCGCGACAACTGCAGGGTTAATTAAGCACAGTTTTTTTTTGCCCAAATGTATCTGTTTCGATTGCAGGAAACCTTATTTGACTATAAGTTGATAATTGTATAGAATAAACCACATATTTCACTATTGTTAAACTAAAAAGTAAAGGGGGGGGGGGGGGGGGTTATCATCAACAATAGCAGTTTGTGATTTAGGTATCTCACACTGTGCTCTGAGGTCTTTTCACAATTACCTTAAGTCTTGATTGTGCGGATTACTAAAATTTGAGGTGCTACTTTGAATAGTTGAAAAACACATGCTCGTATTGTGGAAAAGCTGCGTTTTAGCAACTTTGAATTATAGAGTATTTTTACATCTATTAATTGTTGGAGAAATTTAAAGTAATATAAAGGGGTTAAGGCTTGAAAAATTACTTAGGACTATCAAAACTAGTTGAGCGAAAGCAAATGTGAGCTCATGCAGCATCATGGATGAGATTTTAGTCAGGGTGATGAGTTTTAATGTCAATAGCTATGTAAGTTAAATGTTGCTTATGTAACGAATTAAAAATGTCTGAGTACAGCAGAGCATATAATAAGTCGCAGTATTTTCATTGCGCATCATCTCAGCTTGTCCACACCACAATAATTATTATCATTAATCGTATTAGCTTACCTGCAATTTATTTTTCCTGATTTTCCAAAATACACCCAAGATCATTTTGATCGTTGGTCTTGCTTATTTATCGGATATTTTTATTTTTTTGCTATTTCAGCTGTGTTTCAGGTTTTTCAATCTGCGCTGTGCACAAATCTCAAGCTCTTCTGTAGAGCAATGATTTCCAAACTTTTGGCAGCGTACCTATTCCTAAAGTAGAAAAAATCATAGTGGTACCCTTGATACACAGGACTGTTACGACAGTTGAAGACATATTTTACCAGCATTAACTACCTACATACAAATTATTCAAGATTTTTCAAGTATAACTTTTGCATAAAGCACTCAATTAAAAAGTTTTGACCCTGTGAAGTTAAATTTAAAAATGAATTTTTTTAACATGTTAAAACCCATCTGAGATTCATTTATAATTTTTGCAAGGTAAATTAAGGTCTACTAGTGTCATTATTTGATGGTAATGAGAAAGCTTTAAGTTGATCAGGGGCATAATGAAAGGGTTTAAGAAATATTTTTAATAAACAAATATAAAGGCTACGTTTTTTTTAAACACCCTGTGTCGTACTATAAAAGAAAAAATAATTTTATGTAAAAAAGTTTATTTGACATTTTACTCTTCATAAAAGTTTTTTTATTATTTAAGACTAGTTTTGAAGATATATTTTTCAACTGTTAGGTTAGGTTTTGCGTCAGTCTGTGTCAAAACTGACGCAAAACCTAACCTGATAACCTCGAATTTGACATAGACTTACAGTGCCATCAACATAAATAAATGGCGCCAAAATAGTGACCATTCAAAAACGTTCGATCATTTATGAAGGCAGTGTATATAATACTATTTAGTTTCTTTAAACTATTGCCATTTCATAACCTACAACTTTTATTAGAAATTTTTTTCCCGATGTTTGAAGTTTAGATCTGTGTTTGCTGATTTGAGTTGTATACAGGCAAGTACAATATATTGATACAAAGATATAATTAGTACCTACCTAATTCTACTTTAAAGGATTTTTATGTGACAATTGGTGTTCCTTTAAAATAAAAATATTTTTAAGGATAATAATCGATAATAATAGACCGTAAGAAATAAGTAAATGGCTATTTATATTAAACACTAGCGGACCTGACAGACATTGTCCTGCCCGCTGCTTGCTATTAGCGGACCCGACAGACGTCCTGCCCGGTGCCTGCTATTAGCGGGTTCAGCAAACGTTTTCTCGATTTTCGAATTTTCGATTTTTTTCATTTTAAAACATATTGGGGGGTAGTGGGGGGTGACATTTTGGGGTTATATGTTCTGATATGCGAGAAATCTTTAAAAAATTAAAACAAAGAAATTCGTCAAAAATTTAAAAAAAAATCCTAGAATCCGATTGCAGCGCCACCTACCGAGTCCAATTGTGAATCTAAACCATCCAGGGACCCACTCAAACACACACACAAAATTTCATCAAAATCGGTCCAGCAGTTTAGGAGGAGTTCAGTGACATACACACGTACAGAAGAATTATAACGGGTGTTCATAAACAGTCGTCATCCCAGTTGCTTTGAAAAACAAAATGTTATATCTTTGATTAATTCATGCAACACAATGAAACGTCATTGAGTACTGTCATAGCGCAGTTTTTCTCAATTTTAATAGACATACGTTTTTGAAGTCAAAACCTACTGGGATGACGACTGTTTATGAACACCCGTTATATATAAAGATAAACATACGAATTGTTTGTATACGTTTTAATCTTGAACCTAATAATAATATACATCCAACTGTACATTCATTTTACAGTTTTTGCAAGAACACGCATAGCAAAGCTTTTACTGCTCCCATGAAACTGTAGATTGTTAACATATTCTTTATTTTCAACGCTGCTAAAATCTGCGACTTCTTGAGTTTTGTAACTGTAAATTTTCTTTTCTTTATAATGTACCCTATACATAACTAATCTACCACAATCATTTATATTTCTGGTTCGTGACTGTATAGTAGAGCTTACAGAAGTATAAGATTTAGCTAAAAGATTACTGTTGTATATTAAATATCTAAACCAATTATTAAATCACAGATTTTTGCTAAAGTATTAAGTCATTATAAAGTCATTTGCGTGTACAGAAAATGTACTTCACAAATATTATGTCTTAAGAGGCAGTTCTCCTCTATCGATACATTTAACCAGAATTGCCTTCTTTCTAGATTCGTGGTTCCTTGGAGTATGAAGAACAATCTAAACCCATTTTCGGAATGATTTTTGCGACAGGGCACACAGTAGCCCGGCATTTTCTATCTATAATTAATACTTGTTAATTTTTAAAATTTGAAATATCAACTGAACTTACAAAAAACCAAAAGAACACTGAATAATAAGCACAACTTCGAATTCGAACAGAATTATTTGACATGCGCACAGCTGCTGACATTTGCCCCTACGACTTTCTTGATCTTCTATGATTTAAGGTGTATCTGCCATTTTGACTCCAAAAATATAAAACACTGGCGTAATCAATTGCAGTACTTGATTAGTATAGGACTTTTATTAGGCAGTACAGTCGCTTTATATACGGTAACGTTAACAGCCTGGCCATATAAAAATGCCACAGTGACATAAGACGTAAAATGGCAAATCTAAAACTAGAAATTAATAGCTTTTTTTTTAATAAATGGTTAGTGAAAAAGAAAAATTGGTAAAAAAGTGTACAACAAAATCAAGAAATGTTATTTTCATTTTACGTTATATTACTCTACGAGTAGCTATGCAGATAATAACTGTAATGTTAATCAACCATTACATAAATCTAGTGATTTTTATGCTTATGTGCGTATACTGTGCATTGCTACCAATTTGCTACTGTGTTTATTTATTTGACCGATATTATTTCTTAGCAGCTATTTTCAAATGAAAAATTTGAAAGCTGTAAGTTATGCTGTTGTTTAATTCAAACTTAGGAAATTCGAAGTTAGCAGGTTAGATTTTGTTTGTTATTTGGCACAGACTGACATAAAACCTAACCTGCTAACTAAATTCTGTTTTAGTCACATCCCTAAGAAACTGAAGAAGCATTAGGAATCCTTGACTGAATCTTGATATCAGCAGAAAGGTGTATCCGTTTTTATTGAGTCATTCCTCTTAAATGTCTAATACAAAAATGATTGAAATTATTACATTTGCGGTGGTCTCGAAATTCCTCGATCAACATCTTTGATATCAGAAAAAAATGTTTTTCTTTAAATGTCAGTAAAATGTAACATTATACTGCTTAATTGATAATGCTAAACTGTCCCTTCATTGCTGTGGCATCTAAACACTTTAGACGAGCGGCAGATAACATTATTATCTCCGCTGACGAGATAAAGTAATTTTTTCGGATTTTGTTCATAACGTAAATATTTTGTTATAAATTTTTGAAGAAAAAATACTATATGTTATTCGGAGCAAAAGTATCTTTATGTGGCTCGGCTGTACTTATCTGCCTCGCAAGCTCGACAGATAAACCATCCAGCCACGCCCCATAAAGTATAACTTTTGCTTCTAATAACATAATATTTAGTACAAATTTCTTCAATTTTATAAATTATATTGTTCTTGAATATGTTGTGGTATTTTTATGATTTTATTATTAATCAGCATCGATTTAATATTTTTAAGTAGATGTGCCACACCGGCTAACATAAATTTTTCCAGATGAGTTAATACGATGAACAACAAAATTATTGGCTTTTGAAAAACGACCTGCTTTTGTATCTGCCAAATTTTAAAATGAATTTTTTAATCGAAAGGCTTCTTTTTGCATTTTCTTCCATTTCATCTATTTTAATAAAAATGAACAGTGACAAACAAAAGTCACGTGACTCCGACTGAGTATAATTTTGACTATTCAATTCACCTGTCATCTGTCAAAAAGTGACCAATGAAAATCCAGAATTTTGACATTTCTTGACCAATCAAAAAAATATCAGCGGATATATCTTCCTAGAAGGTATTCAAGTTACTAATATTTTAAACTTTGATTAAAGCCGTAAAATACTCTTAACTATCATTAATTTCAATCATGAACAAGTTAGAGAAATAGTTTGCAATGTGTAGTTTATGTGCCACTAAAGCTACTTTATATTGCGCCACGTGGTAATTAAAGGATGTCAGATCATAGAAGCTCAACATGGCTGATTTTGAATCAGTGAACAAATGTAGCAATCTAGGAATCATTTGTGAAGCAAAAACCACATAAATATTCATGTTGGAAATGTATTCATAACAGGGCTCAGTAATTCTTCATTATATCAGCTGTAATGTCAGGTCAAATAGCTACTTATTAAGTAGTACTGGATTAGAGATAATTTGTTCTATGTACATTAGCACATTATAGAGACTAGTTGTATAAAAGATGTAATTGAATGAATCGTTTGTTATGCACGCCCAAGTGTAATTCTAAAATACAAAATAATATTATAGCTTGCGGTTAAGACATAATGGCGAGTCCATCGCCACAAAGTAGTCCAATGCCGCCACCACAAGCACCTAGTCCAATGGGCCCACCAACACAAAGCCCTGCACCTCCACCATCTCCCCACAGCCCATACCAAGGGCCATCGCCGATGGGGGGACACGTAAACGGCCCTCCGCCTCACAACATGCCCACAGGCCCAGCTTCAGGACATCCCAGCATGGCCCCTATGCCACCAACCTCAATGTCAAGCCCAGGTCACCAGCATCCCATGGGGCCCACGCCTCCAGGCTCTCATTTACCTCCTCAGTCTCATGCGGGCATTCCACCAAACGGCCATCCACATGTCCCACAACCTCACCCAGGCATGCCACCGTCTCACGTGATGGGCCCAGGCGGAGGTGGTCCACCTCAGGGACATCCGGGTGGGCCACCGCCACAAGGACACCCAGGTGCTCCCCCTCAAGGGCATTCCCCTCACCAGGGCCCACCGCCCATTCAAGGCCACCCAGGGCACATGGGTGGCCCGCCACTGCAACAAGGCCATCCGGGTGGACCTCAGGGTCCGCCTCAGAGCCATCCAGGCGTGCCATCGCAAGGCCACCCTGGCGGACTTCCTCCTCAAAACCATCCCGGGATGCAGTCTGGGCCTCCTCCACCTCAAAACCATCCACAAGGTCATCAGGGCCATCCAAATGTTCCTCATCAGCCCCACGGGGGGCCTCCACCGCAAGGGCATATTGGCTCGCAGGGACACCCTGGGATGCAGCCTGGAGTGCCACCTCATGGCTTGCCGCAAGGGCATAGTATGCAGCAAGGGCAGCCTTATCCTGGACACCCCATGCCCATGCCTCACCCACAGCAGGGACAGGTAAAAGTAGTGAGTTTTGTTTGTAGATTAGACTTTTTTAATTAATCACTTATTTGTACAATAATAGCTCATATTTTTTGGTAGGATTTTTAGCATTGACTAATAGTATTAATTTACTTCTCAGTGAATATGTACTTTTAATTGTACTCCTCTCATTAGTGTTATTTCGATCCTAAATAACAAGCAGAAATCTTATCTGTTTTTCACTATGAGTTCTTGGTTATTTTTATTCAGAGAATCGGGAAACTTTTTTTCTTTTTTGCTACTGTCAAGTATTATATAGGGTTATTTAATTTCGAGGCTCACCATTGGGATTTTGAAAACCGTAGAAAATACAAGGTGAGATAAATTGGTGCAAAGTTGCAGATTCTATTATTGAATAACATTCAAAATATAAGTTCTTCTTAAAAGTTGCCTATTATGCTACTTAGAATCAAACTATCTTGACATTATCGGGACAGTTTTTAAAGAAGAATTCAAATATGATGTGAAATTTTCATTTCTTGTCCTAATTTTCTAGATATCAATATGTACTAACTTTCGTATTTTAAATGGTAACTTTTAAATTGAATAACCCTGTATGTTGGCAACAAAATTAACATAAGGCAAATAGCTAAAGTTGTGAAATGCGGACTATGTGCATAGTAGGAAGACTTATCCAACATTTTCATTGTATATAGGTACTAATAGTAATTGAAAAATCATAAAAAAATTCATATTGCACATAATCCAAGTGGCTATTAGCTGTTTTAAGGATGTTTGAACTATACTTCCGTACATACATAAACTTTGACCTCTTTCACCTTTTGTTGTCTAGGATCATTCATACTCTATAGAAGTGAACCGATAGGTATGGGTTATAATATGTGACTTGCATTACGTTCCTTCGTGTTCAGATACACTACAAATTTATCTTCATTATGTGACTTGTATGTATGTATTTGTGTGGTCTTGTTACTCTGCTCCATAGAGTGCTGTACAATTTTTTTATGTACATATTATTCTTTACAATTCTTTATTATTTTAAAACTATATTAATTGTTTAGGACAGATACTGTTACTGTTATTCTCTTTATTGAATTTTACTTTCTCTAAAACTGAAAATGTTCAAGTATTTAGAGATATTTAGTGTGTCCTCTGATTGACTTTGTGATAAATATAAATGGTATATTGAACCAAAAATGTTTTGTACAACTCTCATATTTTGCAGTTTATGCTTGCGCGATAAAACATTGATTTTTACCAAACCACGGATCAATTAAGATCAAGATGACCGTAGGTAAAGTAGTCTTTCTATTAACTTTACGCAAACATTTTGTTAAATTAAAATGTTTCAAATAAAAAATTAGAGCTGTGTACCAAATTTCATTGCCTTTGAGGAAGAAAAATGAAATATTCAAAATTGATCCTAGTGTTTCATGAAAAACAAGTTTTCCCTCAAAATGGTAAGTCGAAAGTGAGAGAGAGAGGCAGGGTGACCAAGAGCGAGAATTTTGTCCTAACTGTTGCTCTTTGCTCTTGGTTTAGAAAAAATTACAAATTCTTACAAAAGAGACATTTTGAAGTATTTGATTGTTTACAAAACTGAAATAAAATATGATTAAATAATTATAAACGCACGATATTATTACATATTAAATCTAAATCTGATTTTTCAGGCCACATTTTTGATCCTCTGAATTTAGGCAGAGGAGATATTTATTTGAGTCATATGTGTTTTCTGATGATTAGTGAAGCTTGGGAAAACAATCACTCAACTGGGGCTAAAGTAGCATTTATTGCGAGAAAATCTGCCATTTTTATCAATTTGGAATAAGTATCGCTGTACTTTTTTCAGTACGTCAGAACACTGATTGTTTGATGATCCTTTCAGTGCTGAATATTCATCAATTTCCAATTTTCTTGCAAAGTTTCTTCTTCAAATGAGACGTGAAAGCCAGCTCATGATCGTGATGCATTTTCTTCTTTAATGTTTTATGTTCTTGTCCAACAACTTCTGATCTTTTGTCTTGAGTATTTGTGCCGTAGATCTATGTAATATCTAAATTACACAACAAATCCAGTTACTCTTATAATGTTTAATCAATTTGTCTCTCCTGGCCAAGTAAGCTGATTATATAATTTCTTCTACATTAGTCCTTTACTTTTCCGAAAGTTCTGTTACTCTATTGTCAATTCTGTTCCAATACCATTTTAGAAGGCACGATTACAAGAGGAATAGTCACATAGTGTTGCCCACAAAGAATCTGTTAACATTGTTTAAAGATCTCAAATATTTATAAATTGTGGCCATAAGCTCCCACTCACTATTGCACAGTTTTAATTTTTTTACTTGTTCTGCATTGCAATACAGCAATTTTAGGGGTTCTTTCAAACAAAGTGCATCTTCCACATATGCGTACTGCTCCCATTTGGTTTTGATATTCAAAGATGGTTTTACACAAGGTACTTCAACCATATCGCAGCAGTTTTTCAGTTTAATTCGAAGTAGCTGCTATTTTTAAATTAATTAGGGTTTCTGATGCATATTTTTGTATAATTAAATTATTGTTCATTAAGAAGTTCTAATATAACCACCTCCTTTAGGAGTTTATATGTGAAATTTTTATGTTTCAATGTCCACCCAAAGGGTGTTTCAAAACAAATGCCTAAAACTTAAGGGGCTGATTCCTTGTTTAAAATAAAGGATAGTTTATTATATAAACATTGGGTCAAAAGTCAACCATTAGGAAGATATCGCACTGCAAATATGGCGGAAAAATCATGTTTTTATTTGTTATCTTAAAAACGAAAAGAGGTAGAACAATAAAATTATATGGAATTATTACTATTATAAAAACACACTTTTTGCATATTTCTCAACTTTTTTAAAAAGAGCAGAGGGGATTGAATTAGACTACCGCTATCATTCTTCTTAACTAAATTTAAGAAAAACTTACGCAATGACATGGAAAAATATCAATTGATAGCCTGGTTTATTTAGAAACTTTTTTGTCTCTTGCAATTTTTTCATAAAACTTACCGTTTCCAAATAAAAAGATAAAACGTAAAGCATCGCATGTCGAGAAAAAGAAATTTATTTTAGAAAAATAATCTAGTTGGCTGTTATCACTTTTTAAGACGTTTGTTATTGTTGTTTTATTTGACATTGCTCACTTAGTTTGAATACAAAATACGACTAATTTAATCAAAAATTTATTATCTGATCATTTAATTATTCAGTAATAAGAGTGCAGTGCGATATCTCCCTAATGGTTGACTTTTGACCCAATGTTTATATAATAAACTATCCTTTATTTTGAACAAGGAATCAGCCCCTTAAGTTTTTCGCATTTGTTTTGAAACACCCTGTATAACAAAATTGAACCATTAATTATACATGACAATATAAATGTATAACGCAGTTATTTTTATGATTAAAAGACACAAAAATTCTAACAATACTTACTTGTATTGTATAAAAGAAAACACACAAGAAAAATATTCATTGTATGTTTCTAGTAACCTTATGATGTACCATGCTTTTGCTGTTTGCTTTTGAAACAGGTCACCTGGTATTTGGAAAAGGTCCCAGTAGATGAGCCCAAAATGATGTTCGAGACATAGGAGAAAATCTTCCTTTGTAATATCACAAGAAATATCAATCGGTTCTTTTTTTTTTCTTCTTTTGTAAATATGACGGAATTGTTTTGCACTGTAGAAAAAGGGTTGGTTATCCACATACAATTTTTTTATAATATAACTAATTATTGTTTGAAAAACCAAAAAAAATAATTAATTCCCAATTTCTATAGAAAGCCAGGCATTTCTTTGGCGAAGTCCATTCTGTGTGGTGAAACTTTTCCACAGATCTACGTGAATTCTTACTAGGTATTCAACTTTTCCCATCGTTGGTTCTGTTAGCTGTATGAGGTGTTCCTGTATCTTAGATTCTCTCATGGATGAATACAGCTTTTCTCTTTCGCTGCTGTTATATGATGCATTGTTAAAGTTGATAAAGATATGATGAGTCTCTATGTTGTTTTTTGAGTAGTTACTTCAGTGTACATATTTGATCAGTTGTGGATTTCCCTGGTCGAAAGCCACCTTTCTGCGTATGGTTGTAGTCTTGTATACAGAACATTAGCAGATATTTGATATGCTCTATTGAGCAAGGTTATTCACCTATAATTTGAGCAACATAATTGTTACCTTTTTTTGTGTATTATTCCGGGACCTGGACATATCGCCGAATGGACAAAACGCCGAATCTTATTTTAATGCCCAAAACGCCGAATTCGTTAGCGTGGACAAAACGCCGAAAATGCTCAATACGCCGAAAGCTGTCGGTGGACAGATCGCCGAAAATGGACATATCGCCGAAATAGTTACCGTGGACAAAACGCCGAAAATGCCCAAAACGCCGAATTCTCTCGGTGGACATATCGCCGAAAATGGACAAATCGCCGAATTAGTTAGCTTGGTCAAAACGTCGAATGTAGTCGGTGGACATATAGCCGAAAATGGACAAATCGCCGAACCGTGTAAAATGACGCCACATTGATCAGAAATTTGGCGTCGCTCGATTTTGTTCAAAACTCTGATTTATGTCGGTGGACATATCGCCGAAAATGGACAAATCGCTGAATTAGTTAGCTTGGTCAAAACGCCGAAACTGCCCAAAACGCCGAATTCTGTCGGTGGACATATCGCCGAAAATGGACAAATCGCCGAATTAGTTAACGCGGACAAAACGCCGAAACTGCCCAAAACGCCGAATTCTGTCGGTGGACATATCGCCGAAAATGGACAAATCGCCGAATTAGTTAACGCGGACAAAACGCCGAAACTGCCCAAAACGCCGAATTCTGTTGGTGGACATATCGCCGAAAATGGACAAATTGCCGAATTAGTTAGCGTGGACAAAATGCCGAATCCTGTGAGAAGACATATCGCGCAAAATGCCCAAAAGCCGAATTAGTTGGCTTGGACAAAACGCCGATAAAGCCTAAATCACCGAATCTTGTGGTGGATATGGTAAAAATTAAGGTTGCAGAATATTTATTTATAACCAAAAAATCGCGTTAATTATTCCTTTAGACTTTTATTATTTACCTCAAAGTAATATGTTAGCATAATTATTACGTTTTTGATGCAAGGCGCTTTTTAGAAGAAATATTTTTCAATGATTATTTCCTTCATATCCATAATAATGCGTAATCACTATGGTTTCTGTCAGTTTAATAATGACATAAATTCAAACGTCACAATTTAACCGTGGTTAAATTTATGTCAAAATTTAGTCGCTTGTGCATAATTTTAACATGATTATTAAAGGTGCTTTACCAACTGAATTTTATCTATTTATTCAGGAAATAATCACGTCGAACATCCCGCGTGCATGTAAACTAGCCTGAATAAATTTTGACGATTTTCTGTCAGAATGTTTTGCTCTGAAGAAATATATCTCGTAAATTTTCCGCTTCAAAATCCCTCGTGCTGCGCACTCGGGATTCTTGTTGAGCAGCAAATTTACTTGACAAATTTCTTAGCAAAACATTCTGACAGAAAACGTCAAAATTTAATCGGCTATTTTAATGCACTTGGGATATTACTGTTGATTATTACACACAACTGTCACATGACTATCATCCAACGAGAATCGTGTATTTTTTGAAAATTGACCAATCCCGAACTGATTAGCTGATAAGCTCCCGTGGGCTGCTTACCAAGTGATAAGCTCCTTAGGGATGATTATCGACCCCATGGACGGTGTCATAATTAGAAATAAAAATGCAAGAAACAAGAAATTTGAATTTTTTGGCATTATTAGATCAATTTTAAATCATAATTCGTATACGGGTTTTGTGTAATCATTTTCAATATATAAACGCGGGCAACACACTTACATATAATTTTGCCCGTGCCAAGAATCATCGTGCTGGTTGCCCTTAGAAAACTGCCTTTGGGACAGTTTTCATTGCAACCAGCACTTGGCCCTTGGCGTGTGCAAAATTATCGGTATGTCTGGCCCTTGTTATATTACTATTGATAATTAATATCTATTTAAATGGCTTCTAAAAGCTCTAATCTGTCCTTGTTAATGAATTACTGTTACAATAATCCTGTAAATGTTCTTTTACAGTGGTCTTAATGAGATTTTCTAACATGTGAGCAAACAAAAGTGAAATCAAGCTTAGATTTGAAAATTTAAACATATGTGGATTATTAATTCACATTATAGTGATGTTTTAGAATGCACATACATAACCTAAACCATTGAATAACTGTCAAGTCTAAATGTTATTTGAAAATTAATATAAAAGCTAACACTTAATCTATGTTACATCTGCTACATCAATAAGTACATATTAAGTTATAAGAACTGCTAAAAGTGTTTATTGATTAAACTTGTTTAATTTAAAATTTGATAATTTAAATGACTTGACCCTTCTACTACTATAGTGTTACACTTAAGAGTAGCTAGCCGCCACCCCGCAGCCTCGACGTTATTTACTCACACGCAGTCACGGAGGTCCAGAAAGAATACACTTATTTTTTCACAGGCTTTTAATAACACCGTCAAAATCTGAGTAATAATTGCGTAACTACTGAACAACGTCATTACATTTTTTTCTCTACAGCTACTTGCTTCTAGACCGAAAAATGAGGCGTTACCGCTGTTACAAATAACTGTTAGTGTCTCCAACATATAGGCATTTACGAAAATTATACCGGTAGATACTTATAGTTATTTACCGGTTAGTCAGCTGATACTTAAGGTAGATGGATCTGGTAAATTACATATACAAGTTGTCAAAAGCAAGGAAAACATACAAAATCCAAAAATCTTTACCACTGTGTGACGTCACCTTTATTTTTAATTACAGCTTGAATTCTTTTGGGTAACGTACTTACTAAGTTTTGACACTCATCTGGAGTGAAAGTATCACAAATATTTTGAAGTTTGTGTTTTAATTTGACTACGTTTCTAGCTGGCTGTATTCGTAATCGTTTTTTCATTATGTGCCAAAGGGTTTCTATTGGTGACAAGTTGGGACTACTTGCTACCCACTCCAAAAGTGGAATATTATGATCAGAGAGCCATTTTAGAGATTTTTTTGATGTATGGCAAGCCGCTCCGTCTTGTTGGAACACAAAATTATGATTATTTTGCAATGCATCTGCCATTGTTGGAAGCAACGATTTTCTTAAAATCTCTAAATATTTATCGGTGTTTACAATTCCATCAATGAAGTGAAGTTTTCCAACACCTTTAGCAGACATTGAACCCCACACCATAACTGAAGTAAGAAATTTTACTTTCTTTTTCAAACAATCTGAATTGTACTCTTCATTTTTTTGACGAATAACTCTGCTTCGATTGTCCCCAACACAAACTTCAAAATGGGACTCATCACTCCAATGGGCACTATTCCATTCATCACTAGTCCAATTAATGTGACATTTAGCCCATTTTAGTCGTTTTTTCTTTTGTTTTAATGTTAGGAGTGGCTTTTCTTTCGCCTAAAGAAAGTTAGTAAAATTAGTGAAAACTTTTTTTTGGTTTAGTTGGAATAAAATTACCTTGTAAGTTTTAAAACCTAACTTACGGGCTTCTCTATGGCACGTGGATCTTGAAATACTTCGCCCCACAGCATTGCTCCAGAGAGCAGATAATTCACCGTAGTTCGAACGCCTGTTTTTTCTAATAATCCTCTTCAAAGCCCGTCTATCAGCATCTGATATTTTGGATTTCGGCACATACCGAGGTTTTGTAGCAATTGTACCGGTTGTTTTATAAACTCGAACAATATTTCTAACAGTAAACTTTGATAAACTAACTAGATTCCCAATTTCCGCGATTGATTTTCCCTTTTTAAATAAATTGATAACAATTGTGCTGACTTTTTCATTAACAACCTCTCCACGAGTCATTTTTACTAATTGTACGAAACAAAACCAACTCCCTTTTGTTTAGCAAACGCGTAGCCACTTGATTATTTCACATATTCAAAGGTTCTTAAAGAAACATTATAAAAATTTGTGAAAAGCAAAGAAGTAAAAAAATTCATAATTTTTATTTTTATATTAAAATTAAATTTAACTTTATAAATCTTGAAATGTAATGACGATTTAAGTTTTTAACGGTTGGTATTTTGTTGAAATAATTGAATTGTAGCATTAACATGTTTTTTTTTCGTGAATTAACAAAATTACGTATTTTTTTACAATGGGCCAATTGAGATGGGACGGGGCTCGTATAGTTTCACCTATCCTTAATCATTATCTTACAATTATTCATTACATCAGTAGCGCTTTTAATGGACTAAAAAGAAAACGATAAAGACCGTGATAAATTGAAAAGATGTAGTAATGGACCGAATAGCAACGATAAAGAAACAATTGTTTGAATATGATAGAAAACTGAGATAGAATAAACAGTGGTTTGCAATCAACGTAATTTCTCTTCATATCCTACTCAACAATAAAACATTTTCAAGAAAAGGGACAAAGATTTGAAAACGTTGATGCAACTCTATCTGAAAACGGGTCTAAAAGCTTGCACTTTCAATTTCATAGATGTTTATGCTGACCAAGAATGAACATAGAGAAAATGAAGACTCTATAATATATCAAAAAGTGAAGCCAACGATACAAACACAGTTTCAAAATATAGAACTTGGTAAGGATACCCACATAAAATAATTGTTGAAAAAGTTCATAACAACTGTGAATGAAACAACGGTATCGTTGGTAAAGAAAGAGAAGCCTGCAGAAGAACAAGAATTGACTTAAGTAGAAAGAGCTCCATTATAGAATAAGGCAAGGAATCAGAAAGGCGAAAATGAATAGCACTCACGCAAATGTACACATATAGTAGAGTAGAGTGTAAAAAGAAACACGATGTGTTCAAACTACATAAAAAGGCCAATGAAGCTGCGGTATGTAATACGAGATGAAAAGGGGTAGAACAATTCTGAAAAAAAGTAGCCAAATAGAGCCGTTGCTATGTAGAAGGACTGTTTAAAGATGAGAAGCCGCTGGTCTTGATCGTTCCCCATTGGCCTTTTTTGTAATGGAAAACAAAGTTTTAAAGCAGAAACCATAATTTTGTTTTCGACTCTTATTTCTTTGCTATTATTATTAATTTTATCACAATAATTTTCAATCGACGCATTGGTTGTAGAATTAATTATAATTTTCGCAATTCTTTCCTCGCTATATGGTGGAATCTAAAAAAATACTAAATAACCCTTTTCTGCAAGAAATTTTAAAACCAGCTGCAACACAAGATTTCGTTTGCTATAAACATTTAAAAACTTTATCTTCAAACTGATCAAGTAATTTATTTAATAGAACATAATTATAGAAAACTAAGTTCACTACCGCATTATTTGAATTCATTTCTCACTGTCCCCATTCTTCACTGCTGTGTCTTTCTGGGTCTGCTGGCGTATTGTTTTCCATACAACGTGGCTGATCATACCATTTTGAATATGTATATTTGTTCTTCTCTATGTTCTCTTTCTCGAAACTGTCATGCAAGTATCTCCTATTGCTTTTCTCTCATACATTCTTTTTTCAATTTGTTCCTGCCCATTCTTTCTTTTTAAGTCTTTTTAATGTACAGCTTTATTAATTTTAGCTCCAATTTTGCTCTGGGCTTTTCAATGCAACGTTACTAACCCTACAATGTTAAGGTGTTCTTATCTTTCTTTATTATTTTTTGTACCTTTCGGAGTCGAAACTGTTATAAATTTCTAGCCTTTTATTCATATATTCTTTTTTCCATTATTTTATTTTGGTTGTTTTTTTCTCTTTGGACTTCTTTCATGCAACGTTGATAACTATATGGTTTTCTCTTCTTTATTTTTTGTTTCAGTTATTTGCTATAGCGTCAGTCTTCTTGTTGGGTCTTTCGTATAAAATCCTGATATACCTATTCATTCTATCTAAATTACTATACCAGTTGGTTACCTTCAGTTCTTTAGAAGCGATTAATGCGAACTCGGTTGGGGACTTCTATTTTTTTCTGGCTTCGTCTACTGTTCGTCGATGTTTTATTTAATTCTTCTCTTTCGCTCTAAGGGATTCCAATTTTCTATCTTGAAAAAGTACTAAACAGTTTATTGATTGCGCCAGTGCTCCATCTTTCGATACTTCACCGGCTGTCAACACGCTTTATAATCGACTATTAATAAACAATGAATTATTATTTTAATACCAAATTATTCAATGCTAATCTTCAAAATCCTTCGGTCATCTCAGCGCCGCTGCCCTCAAGCATATCTCAGCCAGGCCTTTGTGCTACGGTTCCAACAAGCAATCGAACAATACGCGTTCCGTGATGTTTCAGCCCTCGCTGCAGTTGCAGGTGTCGTCGTCGGTCTTCCCGATTCACACCAGGTAGAAGCGGGTCCTCCGTGTACCGGTCCAGTTGAACAATAACTGACACAATTGTTTTCTTAGAAATACGTTATTCTTTATAACGTGCTGACCTATTTTGTCTTTGGGTAGCTCAGTTCACAGCACTCTTGTAATAATGTCTTCAGTTGTGCTGTGTGGTATGCAGTACTTTCTCTTCTTTCAGAATAGTTGTCTTTTCGGTATTAATACCCAACGTTAAATATATGTTTGACGTTGAAGCATAATATCTTTTACGATGTCGGTTTTATACCAACATGTTAAGGTTTTCAACTTGGAATGATTAGATATAAACAGTCCCGAAATGATGTTGTGCATTTCCACATAATTATACCGGCGTTGACTTTCTTAATTGTGGTGAATTTTACTATATTCAATGCTCTACACTTCTAATGATGTTAATTTTTTCGTTTTTAGTATAGACTCATACCCGCTGCTGTTTTTGCTCATTCCTTCTTGAGGGCTTTTCCTACTATAATCTATAATCTATAGAACAAAATCCTGCAGTTTGACAATTTTTCTTCGTTTTCTTCTTCTTCTACTCCTTAAGTTTATCCTCGTTCGCTCTTAAACATACGCTTCCCTAATACTTTCCAAGTTGATTGGACGTTTTCCGAAAGCTTCTCAAAGCAACCCATTTTTTTTAATTTCTACAATCTGGTTTCTTTTGCCGAGCTTGATGGTATGATCAAAATGTACATATTCCCCTACTTGACATGATTCTTGTCTTAGACAAGTACGTATGTAGGCCTATACTTGATGATGCAGCTCTCGCAGCATCACTTTTCGCTCTTCTATATAACTGCCAATTAAGCTTATGTCGTGTGCATATCGCAAAGGACTGAAATAGATTTTCTAAGAATAATGTAAGGAGTTTCGGTGTTATTAGGTCTCCTTGTGATACTGTCTTTTATATCTCACGTTTCACCCTCATTAAGTTGAGAACATACTTTGTTTAACTGTATTTTAAATCCATTTGAGTGAATTATTTCGGGTTCTTTGAGCAGCAACTCTCGTCAGTTTTCCGCTTTTTGTGGCCTCACCTAAGTTTGATATTTGTAGCCCAATTAATTGCATTACTTCTTGTCCAATTCTGCTACCTTTGCCAGTCATATACAAAAAATATTAGTGGTTCCCAAACTGATCCTTGAGGAACTTCAGGAAATCTTATTCAGGTAGAACAGTAAAATCATATTTTCATTTTGTTCAAGTGTTGGTATGTCACCTAATATTAGAAGAGACAATACAAATACGGCATTGCACGGTACTGTATACTGCAATATACAGCTTTAAGGGTTGTCAGTTTTAGTTAGAATATGTTGCGATGATTGTGACATTATAATTGCAGCTCTGGCTGCACAGGAGCGTATATTTCAGCAACTCACCTAATAGGTCTTGTAATATATTCAAATAAAAAAATGACATGTTTTCGGGCAAGCGGGTATCAGAGATCTCGCACTGGAATTCCATTGTTATACTAAAATGCAGGTCGTTACTAGATCCAATAAGAATATAAAACGCGTATCAGACAATGATCTGTTTCCGGCGGAAACGATAAGGTGTACTCTGTCATTATCAACGGACTCGTCTTGCCGAAGGACTGGATCGACCCTTCGCCGTTGCGACTTACACTTGTGTGCGTGCATCGACGTTCATTACTTATTCTTCATGGCTTATTGCAGGCTCGCATGCGAAACTGATCATTAACATTCGGAGCTGCTGGATCCTATGAGAAAGGCCCGCCGTATCAGTAATTTAGAAATGGCAAACATTCGTTCATAATTGCTTCTTACACACGAAGTCGCCGAGCTACCGGCTGGAAAATTATGACAATTTGGTGGGACAATCGACATTACAGTGATCTTGCTGTTTAGACTTGTACGTGTGCATTCTTCAATCCCAGGAAGGGATTTAGAGGTCATTGTGAAATATATGCAACATAACAATGGAGGTGTGGAAGTTGTACAGAACTATTTCAAAATTAGATAAAAAGTAATTTAAATTTGATGAATATTTGTTTTTTAACAGTTCAATAGAGAATTTAACATCCATAATGCACTGTTAACACCCATTCATAAAAAAATAACAAGATATTACATTAATTTGTTCATAAATTTGTATTTTCATTAGATTCAATTCTGATGTTAGATCACAGTTCTATTAAACCTTAAGACTATCTTAAAATAGTTTCTTAATAATTAGGTCGATTACATGATCTTATTGAAGAACATGGAATGAAAACAACTGAAACTAGAAGTAAAATAATGACCATAAGAAAAGATAAACATAAAGAAATTATGGAAAAGAAAAGATATTTTACTAGAGTACTATAAGGGATCATGGTATGTGTAAATCGATACCACGCCTTACATTAAAACTTGAGCAATAAAACATATAATTTGGAGTAAAAATGTTAATGACTTGTTTACATGTGTATATATAAAACTTAGGATTACTATATCAACCAGTTACTACCTATGTAGTGCTATGAGCACAACACTACAGTACTATCATAAGTAAATTAGGAGAAATAGATAACTAATTAAATAATAGAATAATGACAGCAAACAAATGTTACTACCACCTACATCAAACAGTAATCGGAAAAAGTGAGGTGCAAAAGAAAACAAAGACGCATATATAGGGTATTTCAAAAACTAGGTGCCAAACTTAAGGAGGTTACAGGAGAAGTTGAAACATACAAATTTAGTGCATTGGCCATTTATTTTAAATCCCTTCCCGCTGAGTTACGTCCTTCAAAGGATGGGGTTAAAATTAGATTTCTGTAATTTTAGTGCAAACTGGAAAAGAGCATTAAAGTGACAATAGGACATATTGGCAGATATGTTCTACCACTAGCAGAAAGGGGTAAAAATTAGTAACCCTAATAATGTTTTTATTAGAACGTTTTACTGAACAAGAACTTGATTATTAAAGAATATGTATTGAAACGGTAGTACTTTTGTGTAAAAAGATAAAGCGCATTATATTAGCGCAAAAATATTAGCTTCACGATAACACTGAACGAGCTAAAAGCTTGTATAATCAAATTATTATCTGATAAAAAGTTCCAATACTCTCCTTAGTTGCGATAAGAAAATTAGAGCGCCAAGAACCTAATAAAAAGCTTGAACTACTGTTGGAGGCAGAATGTTACAAAATAGGCAACAATATTTTATTTTGGTCAAAATGGACGAAATTTAAGAATTCTATATTTTGGTTACAGACTATCCTGAATTTTTGAGCCCGTGCGTGCACGTCATACCATATTGATGACATCATATCCTAGTATGCTTATATGAGCCATATACAGTCACTAAAAGTATGTTGTTTGACGCGACTGACGTAAAATTTGACCTGCAAATTTCTAATTTCACATAGGTTGGCAGTGCTACCAACAATGTGAATATGTAATTTTTTGTCGCCTAGACGATAAAATTGCATTTTAACGTGACGTGAAGGTAGATAAAATACAACTTTAACAGTTAGAATTTAATGAATATATTAAATTAAAATTTTAAAGATGAAAGAAAAAACCACAACAGGAAAACTGAAGACTAACATCATATTAATTTACATAAAATGTTATTGTAAATGTTGACAACTATCAATTAATGTAAAATTAAGTGACCAAACTACCTTATAAAATCAGCACTTTAAAAACTTGAACGATCTGTAGCTTGTGTGAAATGAATTGGCGCACTTCAGGTATACGGATTAGGCGTATTTTCCTGTAACCATATATATAATACACATATATTGCTAGTAGGGCCTGGAAACGTCAGAAAACATTACGGCGCCGACATAGTCTCACTTAGAGTATAACGCGTCTCGTGCGCATGCGTGAGAATTCGAACTCCGCCTTTAAAAGCGAATTTTAAACTTGACCACTTCCCCATTGGCCGGACGACGCCGCCGCCCATGCACACAGCTCACCATTATACATTGAAGAGTTGGTTGTCTGTCTCACTTCCTTGGTTAGTTTCCCACTCATAGCCGCTAGCAATATAGTAAGTATTAGATATATGCCTGTAACTGATACTTTGATTACTTGCTGTCCTTACTGTATATGTTATTTACCTGTTGAGGCTACTTATAATACTCTGCAGGTATTTATGTAATTTTTCGTGCTCAACTTAAAATCAATTAAAAATACAATTTTGCTCGATTTATTTTAATAAAAACATTGTATTGAGTACCACATAAAATAAAGAATAAATTGACTATAATAGTAAAATAATTTACATATTTTTACAAAGAATAATAATTGGAATTGAGCAGTATTTTAACAACTAAATCAAATAAATCATTTCATTATCATTTTAAAATAACTATGTATATATGTATGTATAATCGATAACCTCGCTTTACGTTGCGGAGTCGAGGCTGGTGCTTTATGTGCTTGCATCTGGCGGTACAATGCTCAACTTGCCCCGGATTCGAGATACAAAGTTGGAGCGGGCCTTTTGTGCTTGCACAGCAACCATTGTGTGAGCTGAGTGTGTGTGTGTCATGTTGACCTTGTCACTCTATCTCTCAGGTCTGTAGTTCTAACTAAAATATTAAATTTTATAGACAACACAAATTCAATAAAGAAGATCATAAATATAACTTAATACAGACACAAGTTTAGAGAGTGGAAAACAATAAACGCAAGCAGTTAAAAAAAACAATGAGTTAAAAATACAACATTAGTATAGTATTAAACAATTACTGGAATAGGACAGATATTTGCAACGTTTCATTCTTTAATATCTAGACACTTCTTCAGGCTAAACATGGATTTACATATTATTAATGAATTTAATTTAAAAGAAGCTTTTCCATATTAAGGGGAAAACATTGCTGTTTTAGCGGTTGGTTTATTCCGATTCAAATTCAACGTCACTATCGTCTGAATCATCCTCGAGGTCGACTATTACAGGTGTTTGATCCTCTCGATCAAAACCAACCTCCCTATGCCACCAATCGACAATAGTTTTATTTGTTTTTTCTACAGTAGCTTTCCACATATCAGGTGTAACTGTTGGCAGTGCTTTCTGCCACATTTGTAGACATTTTTCCCTGCCATAACCTTCTTCCCCAATGTTTTTGTTGTAATATTGTTTACAAATTCCCCAAATGTTTTCTATTGGGTTAAATTGGCAGTGGTATGGAGGGAGTCTCAAAACCGTATGTCCATGCTCAAGGGCCATTTGATCAATAGCATACATTTTTTCAGGCTTATTGCTACAAAGATGTCAAGAATTACTACTATGAAAAAATGTAGTGCTATAAAATGTAAAATAATATTTCTAACTAATTCATAAATAATAAGCAAAACTAACCGTGCAACAATTTCCAGTAGGTACATTGAGTTTTAAAGCATTGTCTGGAAATTCTAAATTTCTTTTTTGCAGCCACAATTTTGTATTTCTGCCTTTTTCCAGGAAGAGTTTGGCAATTTTTCTATTAAACTACTGTGGTAACTCGCATTATCCATAATAATAATAGAAGGTTCTTCCAATTTTGGCAATAATCGCTCGCTAAACCACTTTAGAAAATTTTCTTTGTTTATTTCACCATGGTAGTCAGCATCTTTGGTTTTTGAAGCAAAAATTAATGATGCCTCAGGAATAAAACCTTCACTGCTTCCTGCATGAAGTACTATATATCTATAACAATTCAAGCATGAATTACATAGTTGTTTACTACAATTAGTAACTCATTTACCTGCGTCCTTCTGGTTTAATTTTTCGTACGCTTCTTACATCGTCATCTTGCCATGATTTGCAAATTGTTCCATTTTCAAACACCCAAGTTTCATCTAAAAATACACATAGGCGCCCACTTTCAGATTGCAAATTTTTCACACACTCTCCCAGAAAACGAACTCTAGATAATGCAATATTGGGTAATTTCATTAATCATCTGCGAGGGTCATCTTTCTTATAACGAAAACCAATGTTGTGAAGAATTTTTCTCAACGAACTAATTGAGCCATAAAAGATATCTTTTTCTCTTAAAACTTGCGAAAGTGTTTTTTGGGTAATGTATTGCTCTAAAAACGGCAAACTTTGTAACAACCCAAAATTCAAATACTTTTTACATTTTTATCATTAGAGTAACACCAACTTACTATTTTGAACCATGGTGTATACAGCATTACGAATCGCAACCTGATCACTTACAGGTCTGTCTCGGTTTTTTGTTTTTTTAGGGCTACACAGAAGTTCACCAGATTTGCAGGTCTGCGAAATAGAAGAGACTGTTCGTATGCTTAAATTTAAAGCATTGGCAACTCTCTGTAACACCAAAACATTAGAAAGTTTCGATTAATGTAGTTGGTCATTATATTACGAATTATGATACGATAGAAGAAGGGCAGTTAAGATGGTTAGGGCATGTAATGAGGATGGTAGAAGATAAGACGGTGAGAAGAATATTTGAAGCACGCACACATATAAAGAAAACGAAAGGAAGGCCGAGAAATTCGTGGAGGGAAGAAGTTAGGAATGCAGCCTTTAAGGGAGGCATAGAGTACAAAATAGGCAAGAATGGGAACGGAAATGGAGAAAGATACCCAAGACATAATAAAACCCTACCCACTCCCTGACCATACACCCGCAAGGGTAGAAAGGTCCTAGGATTAAGCAAGTAAGTATATTACAGGTGTAAATTACTTACTTCTCTCATATCAGTTAGCGGTATAAGTGGACCACCGTTGTCTCTTTCTCGTTCAAAATATCTTATTAAGACGGCAACAAGCTCTTTTGACTTTCTGGGCAAGGCGGTCGACATTTTAGCTTAGAGTTCACCACCCGTTTCCAGCAGCTAAACTCTTCCGCAAAGTAATTTGTAGCAGTGAAGAAACGACAGTATAACTTGTTCGTAATGTTCGTTATGTAACAACGAATTTTTAAAATGCAAAGCTAAACTATATGTCACTGTCAACATCTGTCAAAACCACTATAACAAATATCAAGAGATCCAAAAAAAAAACTGATCTTCAGCGGGCTGTGGAAATTCAACGTATGAATAATATGTTGGTGACACTGTACGTCAGTACGTCAATGTCAAATTCGAGGTTAGCAGGTTAGGATTTGCGTCACTTTGTGTCATAACTGACGGAAAACCTAACCTGATAACCTCGAATTTGACATTGAGTTACAGTGTCACCAACATATTATTCATACGTTGAATTTCTACAGCCCGCTGAGGAACAGCTTTTTTTGGATCTCTCGATAAGTCGTTTTAAAGAGTGACATGTGTACGTATTAACTCCCTGAGCAGAACTTGAAAACACAAAGTACCCCGACATTTTATAATTTTTGCTATTGTTCATGGAAATTATGAAATATTAAAACAAAAAAATGTACGGCTTAGCAATATATTAAGCTATATTATTAGCAAAAGCAATTTTCATCATTGTTTTATTGAAAACAAAAAGTAGTTTTATATTTTTCAAATGTTGGTACCGACAACCTTACTAAAAGGCGGGTTGATGACGTGCACGCACGGGCTCAAAAATGCAGGTATACTGCGTCATCGTTGTACTGGCTCTGCAAATTTTTGGTGTGCCATGGTTTCTATGCAAATTGTTGATACTATGCAATATGGTTGGTGTTTGTTATAATGCTTAGCAACTTTATAAGTCCTAGAGCCATAAATGCAATTTATTTAGCCATAAATGCCGCTAGCTAGGGTCAATAAAGAGGATTATGGTTTGAAAATCAAATAAAGACGAATTATTTCAAAAATCCAATGAACAAATTGTATACCGGTATGCAAGAACAACATGGTTAAAATGAAAACGATCGGAATCGATTCCGCTAAGTATTAAAAAGCATAATTGGAAAAGCATCACCCAGCATTATTAAAACTACTGAGTAAAAACGGGCTTCGTCATGCGATTAGGCTTTTTTGAACTAACGCAGTTATAAATATGGTAGTCATAATAGCATACAATACACAATCGCAGAATACTGGACGTATATATCAGCAAAACAAGGAGTCCACTATTCTTGACAAGTGGAAAGTACAACATAAATCTGAATAATACACGAAGCAAGTGAAATCAATTATATAGAAATGGAGTAAGAAACGATGAAATGCAAAAAAAGAATGGGCATAGCAAGGACATCGAAAGAAAACTACTTATTTGCTATCTGTAGGTAAAGAAAATGAACGATGAGAAGCTAAAAAAAAACATGAATCGGACAGCAAGAGGAGGAAAAAAGTGATGGGCGAAAGGGATGTGAATGGCACGATTGCGAGATACCTAAGTAAAAAAGATTAAATACATAGAAAGAAATGAAAGTTATGCATTGGAAAACGTCGAAAGACATTAGAAACCGATTATACAGTGCTTTCGTAAAGTAGTGGATAAATTCGTTAAAAATTCAAGGAATAACTTTTGGGGAAAACGCGGAACTCGTCGAGTTTTATTTTTATTTGCGCATTTTCAAATAAAATAGATACATGCAGCGCGACCCGCGTAGAAGGTATGACGTCATCCATGTTTTTTCGTTAATGGCAACCCCCTTTATTTATTACGACATTTGAAAGAACACTTTTATTTATGCTAAGCTAATTTTTGTGTAGGTATACGTAGGTCACATGACCAAAAATTAAGAAAAACAATTTTAAAATTGCAAAATACTAAATTTAATTTTAGGAAGTCTGAGTTTAGGTTTTCATCAATGACAGCGATGAATAAAAAACATGTCGGTCGTCTTGGCTACTGTCAGGCAGACAACGGTGCACAAATTGAACATTTAATTTAGTGGTTTTTGAAGTTCATTGCAATTAAATTTAGTATTTTGTAATTTTAATTTTCTTCTTTAATTTTTGGTCATGTGACCTACACTCAAAAATCAGCTTGTCGTAATTAAAAAGTGCGTTATTTCAAACTCCGTAATAAAAAAGGAGGTTGCTATTTAAACAAACATCGATGACGTCATAGCTGCCATGGTGTAAATAATACAAGGTGAAACGTTGCCGCAGATGCGCAGTCGTTCAGAAAGTAGATCATGGTGTAACCATGGATGCTTTCGTATATTATTGCTGGCACTGTCAGTCGATGTCGAATTCGAGGTTAGCAGGTTAGGTTTTCGTCAGTCCTACACCAACTGACGCAAAACCTAAGCTCGAATTTGACATCGACAGCGTCTTCAACAATACACTTCAGTACTGCCAATCGTGCCATTTGTGGGCCGCCCACATTCTGCGGAACGTGACACCTTGTATTTTTTACACCATGATAGCTCCTACGCGGCTCCCTCTGTATGTATAGATGTTAGTAGAACAGGGCGAGAAACCCCCTCCACTTTTTATTCGATTAAGCCACGCCCCCTTAATTCGCGGTTTTATTCGCGGATTTCGCGGAATTTTCGCGGATTGACCCAATTAATTCCGCGGTTTGATCTAATTAATTTCGCGGTTTGATCTAATTATTCACATATGAAGTTTGATATGTAATTTACATATGTGCTACTGATTAAATTACGCATTAGATTTTTTAATTTGCTTCTGGAATTACGCGTCGGACTTCGGCGGCCATCTTGGATTTCTGGCGGGAATATTTGAAATTTGAATTTTTTCCGATTTTTTTTCTAAGTTCCATTATTTGAATTTAAATCTCCCGGGGTGTCGGCCATCTTGGTGCGCGCGCACTTCTCACGGCGGTTGTTTTTAAATTTGAATTTTCGCGGAAATATTTGAAATTGAAACTGGTGGATCTATCTCGCTCTTCGAAGCTGCTGTCTCTCTCTTGCATTCACTCGCGGAAATATTTAAATTTAAAAAAAGCTATTTGCGTCGGACCCGAGTGGGAATCGAACCCTCTACGTTTGCATACACATTGGGCTCACATCGATCGATGCCTCTAGACCACGGGGCGGTACGGGATTTAAAGGGTTTGAACGAAACGCCATTTCGCAGCTCTACAGTCACGCCGCTCGAATTTTAAACAACTTATTTTTTCGAAAATTTAAATTTTAAGAACTGAAATGTGTAGCTTGATGTGATTAAAGGTATATGCAATTTTTAAAAAATTGACTTCGCCCGCGATTTCGTCATAATTAATTATTTTATTTTTATCGTTAGGCCCGGTATTACAAAACAGCCAGTGAAAGTTTGCACTTCGGATTCTGCGAATATAGTCCTGAAATAGTTTAAAAATATACTCAAAAATGAATTACTTATTTTATATAGCGAGATCATAATTACGCGGCGGTTATTTTCAATTTTCAACATAAAATGTGTAATTATTCGCAATGGTTTTTGCAGCACAGACAATGGAATTTGCTATGATATCACCGACTCTGTAGAACTTTCTATTTCGTCATCCTCAAATGGCTTAACCGGTCGCATATTTGAGTTCGCTAGATGGCACAACGCGGACCTGGAATGCCGGGCTCTGATTGGTCGCCAACTTCGTGTCCTTCTTGAATGACGTTTGAATTTGAACCGATGATTCTTATTAGTTTTAATTTTATTGTAATCTTTTTTTACTTACGTAAGTGCACTTGTGGCATATTAGCACCAATAAATATCTATCTATCTATAGATAAACAGACAAGATTTACCCTGTTTTGGTGTTAAGAAATCATCCGATTCAGAAACTACTTAAGCTGAATTGTATGAAACAATAAATAAGTAGTTATACTTATTTATTATTTTGAATTTCGTTGTCTTTTAATACGTGTTGGAGTCGCTGCTTATATTATTTTCTTGCAAAGCTACTGCAGTTTGTGTTGATGTACTTTAAAAGATCTATGAAAATTTATTTTTGTTATAACCTAAATTTTGTTTTCAATTGTATTATGTTCATATTATTTTTGGAATGTTTTAGCGTTAATATATGAGTGACTTAACAAATATTTGTCCGTTATTTTAATTTTTAAAAAAGCTTCCTGCGATGTCCCATGGCTGGAGTCGAACCAGCGATCACAGCAAAAAATTTCCATTAAACGATGCTAGTTACAGTTTAAAAAGGACAGACCAGATCTAAAAGAACACGAGTTGATGTCGAGACTAGAGAGAGAGATCCGGCAACAATGTACCTATTCAGAAAATATAACCTTAAACTGAAAACAACCTAACCTAGCAGAAAAAGTGTCAGTTTGCATTAGGGGAGTTTAGTTGCCGCAGAGGTACTGCCAACAAAATTACTAGATGGTCATACAGCATCTCACATAAATTTTCACAAAAATCGGCATCATGTCATATAAATTATACAAAAACTGTCATCATGTCACTTGAAATTATATAAAAAACGACATTTTTACTAAAAACACGACAAAAATTGAACAAAAATCACACAATTACAAGCCATCTCACATAAATTTTCACAAAAATCGACATCATGTCATATAAATTATACAAAAACTGTCATCATGTCACTTGAAATTATACAAAAAACGACATTTTTACTAAACACACCACGAAAATTGAACAAAAATCACGCAATTACACGCCATCTCACATAAATTTTTACAAAAATCGACATCATGTTACATAAACTATGCATAATTTTGCAAATGTTTTACACTTTTTATAAAATGCATCGCTCAAAATTAAAAGAAATAGCAATTTCATTGAAAAAATCTACTACCACAATCATTTCGATAAACAAAATTCAAAAAATCTTATACTTTTGACGGGAATATATGTTAGTTGACCACAAATTAACATAATTTTTAAATAAAAACGCGCAATTCGTTGAAAAAAATATTCTGACACCACCAAAACACGCAATTTCATTGAAAAATATATATATGTTGTCCACAAATTAACATAAATTGAATAAAAACACGTAATTTTGTTGAAAAAATGTTCTGGCTGTAAATAATTTTGCAAATGTTTTACACTTTTTATAAAATGCACCGCTCAAAATTAAAAGAAATAGCAATTTCATTGAAAAATCTACTAACACAATCATTTCGATAAACAAAATTCAAAAAATCTTATACTTTTGACGGAAATATATGTATGTTGACCACAAATTAACATAATTTTTAAATAAAAACGCGCAATTCGTTGAAAAAAAAATATTCTGACACCACCAAAACACGCAATTTCATTGAAAAATATATATATGTTGTCCACAAATTAACATAAATTTGAATAAAAACACGTAATTTTGTTGAAAAAATGTTCTGGCCCCGTCATTTCACTTAAAATTTTACAAAACTGCCATCATAACACTTGAAATTATACAAAATATATGTATGTTTATCACAAATTAACATAAACCTGAATAAAACACACGATTTCGTTGAAAAATTTGCAAATGTTTTACACTTTTTATAAAATGTGTCGCTCAAAATTAAAAGAAATCACAATTTTTAAATTATATCACGCCATTATGAAATCGTAGATTGATTTTTTTGAAATTTTACACTTTGTAACTGTAAAATAACTTCAAATACTAATATTTTAGCTTTAGATTTTGTAATTATTGCAGATTCGTGAAAAACAAAAGCAGAGTAGAAATAAAAAACACAAACACTTTGTAATAAACAAATATATTGTTCTTATTTCGTATAATACTTAATAATATAAATATAAATGTACAGCAGAATGTCTTATTTCTAAAAATTCGCTAGCAATTTACAAAACTGTAGTTTGAGGTGCACGACATTTCAAATTAAAAAGACTGCAAGTAATAAAATCAGAATTTCATTGTGTAATTTTAAAGTTTAAGATGCACCCAATCTAGAATTCCCTTCGTTTTTGGTGATGATGACATCTGCCTTAGAGGCGTTTTTCTAACGGCCCTTTTTTGGAGGCGTTTCCTTATCGATGTTCTTCTGACTGAACCTTTTTGATGTGGACTTGGATGAGTAGCTGGTGTTTTTAATTTATATTCTAAATCAGACTCGCAGTTATCAGTTTCCATTCCGGTTTTTCCTATAGTACCAGTCAGGGTTGGCTTCTTTTGCTGTTTAGGTTTAGCTAGCAGCACATTAGGAACGTTAAGGTCTTTGATGTAATCAGCAAACTGTAGGCGTCCGGGTGGATTAATAGTTTTTCGAGGCCGCAGAATGTCGTGAATTAAATCGACTATGTTAGACGCCGGTAAAATTTCACCCTTTATAGTAACGGTGCCCTTGTGATCCCAGTTCACATCGCTTGAGGTACTCAAAATGCGTAGGAAAACTTCAGCTTTTTTCTTAAAAGTTTTGGGAAGTGTAGATAAAATAACGGCATTTGATAGGCTGTCACTGGTTGTTTCAATAGGTATTTTGATTGGCTGCCGCGCCTGGTTTGTGAAATGAAGGAATCGTTGTAAAACCTGATTGTACTGGATCCATTTATCGTGATCAGTTAATTTAGACTTTAAAACTTTTTGCATTTCGTCATCAAGCTGTGATAATATATTTTTCTCCGCATCATCGCCAGACTTAAGACGTTGGACAAATTCCGGCGATACAATCAACATCTTCCGCTCTTTGTCCATTTTAGTCGAAAAGGAGCTCAGTCGTTTGTTCTGGTAGAGCCGTCGTGAATAAACTAGCTTAAAATCAAGACTTTCATAATAAATATATAAAAAAATATGACAGGTACGGGAATCGAACCCGTATTCTCTCTCGAGATCAGAACTTGAATCTGACGCCTTAACCATTCGGCCAACCTGCCTCCCTATATAAACGAGCACTCTCTGCATAATTAAGAAAAACATATAGTTTAAAAAGCCTTCTGCATGCAATTTCAAACAATATTTCATATAAATTAAGCCATGTACAAATTTCTAAATCGGTTTTGATATATATTTTATCGAAAGACTTGACCCTCAGCTACCGTTTTATTATTTGTCGTGATTCGTCATCGATGAATTTTACAAGTGCCAGCCTGTCTGCTGTGTGACGTACGTAATGTATCCACCCCTTTTTATTTTAAAATTCTATAAAAACAGAGGCCCGACTGATGCCGCACTAACACGTTTTAAACCATTGTACTCTGTTACCTGATGCGGCAGCAGTTTGGACCTCTGATTTTATAGAATTTTAAAATAAAAAGGTATGGAAACATTGCGTGCGTCACATCGCAGGCAGGATGGCACTTGTAAAATTCAGCGATGACGCATCACGACAAATAATAAAACGGCAGCTGAGGCTCAAGTCTTTCGATAAAATATATATCAAAACCTGATTAAGAAATTTGTACATGGCTTAATTTATATGAAATATTGTTTGAAATTGCATGCAGAAGGCTTTTTAAACTATATGTTTTTCTTAATTATGCAGAGAGTGCTCGTTTATATAGGGAGGCAGGTTGGCCGAATGGTTAAGGCGTCAGATTCAAGTTCTGATCTCGAGAGAGAATACGGGTTCGATTCCCGTACCTGTCATATTTTTTTATATATTTATTATGAAAGTCTTGATTTTAAGCTAGTTTATTCACGACGGCTCTACCAGAACAAACGACTGAGCTCCTTTTCGACTAAAATGGACAAAGAGCGGAAGATGTTGATTGTATCGCCGGAATTTGTCCAACGTCTTAAGTCTGGCGATGATGCGGAGAAAAATATATTATCACAGCTTGATGACGAAATGCAAAAAGTTTTAAAGTCTAAATTAACTGATCACGATAAATGGATCCAGTACAATCAGGTTTTACAACGATTCCTTCATTTCACAAACCAGGCGCGGCAGCCAATCAAAATACCTATTGAAACAACCAGTGACAGCCTATCAAATGCCGTTATTTTATCTACACTTCCCAAAACTTTTAAGAAAAAAGCTGAAGTTTTCCTACGCATTTTGAGTACCTCAAGCGATGTGAACTGGGATCACAAGGGCACCGTTACTATAAAGGGTGAAATTTTACCGGCGTCTAACATAGTCGATTTAATTCACGACATTCTGCGGCCTCGAAAAACTATTAATCCACCCGGACGCCTACAGTTTGCTGATTACATCAAAGACCTTAACGTTCCTAATGTGCTGCTAGCTAAACCTAAACAGCAAAAGAAGCCAACCCTGACTGGTACTATAGGAAAAACCGGAATGGAAACTGATAACTGCGAGTCTGATTTAGAATATAAATTAAAAACACCAGCTACTCATCCAAGTCCACATCAAAAAGGTTCAGTCAGAAGAACATCGATAAGGAAACGCCTCCAAAAAAGGGCCGTTAGAAAAACGCCTCTAAGGCAGATGTCATCAACACCAAAAACGAAGGGAATTCTAGATTGGGTGCATCTTAAACTTTAAAATTACACAATGAAATTCTGATTTTATTACTTGCAGTCTTTTTAATTTGAAATGTCGTGCACCTCAAACTACAGTTTTGTAAATTGCTAGCGAATTTTTAGAAATAAGACATTCTGCTGTACATTTATATTTATATTATTAAGTATTATACGAAATAAGAACAATATATTTGTTTATTACAAAGTGTTTGTGTTTTTTATTTCTACTCTGCTTTTGTTTTTCACGAATCTGCAATAATTACAAAATCTAAAGCTAAAATATTAGTATTTGAAGTTATTTTACAGTTACAAAGTGTAAAATTTCAAAAAAATCAATCTACGATTTCATAATGGCGTGATATAATTTAAAAATTGTGATTTCTTTTAATTTTGAGCGACACATTTTATAAAAAGTGTAAAACATTTGCAAATTTTTCAACGAAATCGTGTGTTTTATTCAGGTTTATGTTAATTTGTGATAAACATACATATATTTTGTATAATTTCAAGTGTTATGATGGCAGTTTTGTAAAATTTTAAGTGAAATGACGGGGCCAGAACATTTTTTCAACAAAATTACGTGTTTTTATTCAAATTTATGTTAATTTGTGGACAACATATATATATTTTTCAATGAAATTGCGTGTTTTGGTGGTGTCAGAATATTTTTTTTTCAACGAATTGCGCGTTTTTATTTAAAAATTATGTTAATTTGTGGTCAACATACATATATTTCCGTCAAAAGTATAAGATTTTTTGAATTTTGTTTATCGAAATGATTGTGTTAGTAGATTTTTCAATGAAATTGCTATTTCTTTTAATTTTGAGCCGTGCATTTTATAAAAAGTGTAAAACATTTGCAAAATTATTTACAGCCAGAACATTTTTTCAACAAAATTACGTGTTTTTATTCAATTTATGTTAATTTGTGGACAACATATATATATTTTTCAATGAAATTGCGTGTTTTGGTGGTGTCAGAATATTTTTTTCAACGAATTGCGCGTTTTTATTTAAAAATTATGTTAATTTGTGGTCAACTAACATATATTCCCGTCAAAAGTATAAGATTTTTTGAATTTTGTTTATCGAAATGATTGTGGTAGTAGATTTTTTCAATGAAATTGCTATTTCTTTTAATTTTGAGCGATGCATTTTATAAAAAGTGTAAAACATTTGCAAAATTATGCATAGTTTATGTAACATGATGTCGATTTTTGTAAAAATTTATGTGAGATGGCGTGTAATTGCGTGATTTTTGTTCAATTTTCGTGGTGTGTTTAGTAAAAATGTCGTTTTTTGTATAATTTCAAGTGACATGATGACAGTTTTTGTATAATTTATATGACATGATGTCGATTTTTGTGAAAATTTATGTGAGATGGCTTGTAATTGTGTGATTTTTGTTCAATTTTCGTCGTGTGTTTAGTAAAAATGTCGTTTTTTATATAATTTCAAGTGACATGATGACAGTTTTTGTATAATTTATATGACATGATGTCGATTTTTGTGAAAATTTATGTGAGATGCTGTATGACCATCTAGTAATTTTGTTGGCAGTACCTCTGCGGCAACTAAACTCCCCTAATGCAAACTGACACTTTTTCTGCTAGGTTAGGTTGTTTTCAGTTTAAGGTTATATTTTCTGAATAGGTACATTGTTGCCGGATCTCTCTCTCTAGTCTCGACATCAACTCGTGTTCTTTTAGATCTGGTCTGTCCTTTTTAAACTGTAACTAGCATCGTTTAATGGAAATTTTTTGCTGTGATCGCTGGTTCGACTCCAGCCATGGGACATCGCAGGAAGCTTTTTTAAAAATTAAAATAACGGACAAATATTTGTTAAGTCACTCATATATTAGCGCTAAAACATTCCAAAAATAATATGAACATAATACAATTGAAAACAAAATTTAGGTTATAACAAAAATAAATGTTCATAGATCTTTTAAAGTACATCAACACAAACTGCAGTAGCTTTGCAAGAAAATAATATAAGCAGCGACTCCAACACGTATTAAAAGACAACGAAATTCAAAATAATAAATAAGTATAACTACTTATTTATTGTTTCATACAATTCAGCTTAAGTAGTTTCTGAATCGGATGATTTCTTAACACCAAAACAGGGTAAATCTTGTCTGTTTATCTATAGATAGATAGATATTTATTGGTGCTAATATGCCACAAGTGCACTTACGTAAGTAAAAAAAAGATTACAATAAAATTAAAACTAATAAGAATCATCGGTTCAAATTCAAACGTCATTCAAGAAGGACACGAAGTTGGCGACCAATCAGAGCCCGGCATTCCAGGTCCGCGTTGTGCCATCTAGCGAACTCAAATATGCGACCGGTTAAGCCATTTGAGGATGACGAAATAGAAAGTTCTACAGAGTCGGTGATATCATAGCAAATTCCATTGTCTGTGCTGCAAAAACCATTGCGAATAATTACACATTTTATGTTGAAAATTGAAAATAACCGCCGCGTAATTATGATCTCGCTATATAAAATAAGTAATTCATTTTTGAGTATATTTTTAAACTATTTCAGGACTATATTCGCAGAATCCGAAGTGCAAACTTTCACTGGCTGTTTTGTAATACCGGGCCTAACGATAAAAATAAAATAATTAATTATGACGAAATCGCGGGCGAAGTCAATTTTTTAAAAATTGCATATACCTTTAATCACATCAAGCTACACATTTCAGTTCTTAAAATTTAAATTTTCGAAAAAATAAGTTGTTTAAAATTCGAGCGGCGTGACTGTAGAGCTGCGAAATGGCGTTTCGTTCAAACCCTTTAAATCCCGTACCGCCCCGTGGTCTAGAGGCATCGATCGATGTGAGCCCAATGTGTATGCAAACGTAGAGGGTTCGATTCCCACTCGGGTCCGACGCAAATAGCTTTTTTTAAATTTAAATATTTCCGCGAGTGAATGCAAGAGAGAGACAGCAGCTTCGAAGAGCGAGATAGATCCACCAGTTTCAATTTCAAATATTTCCGCGAAAATTCAAATTTAAAAACAACCGCCGTGAGAAGTGCGCGCGCACCAAGATGGCCGACACCCCGGGAGATTTAAATTCAAATAATGGAACTTAGAAAAAAAATCGGAAAAAATTCAAATTTCAAATATTCCCGCCAGAAATCCAAGATGGCCGCCGAAGTCCGACGCGTAATTCCAGAAGCAAATTAAAAAATCTAATGCGTAATTTAATCAGTAGCACATATGTAAATTACATATCAAACTTCATATGTGAATAATTAGATCAAACCGCGAAATTAATTAGATCAAACCGCGGAATTAATTGGGTCAATCCGCGAAAATTCCGCGAAATCCGCGAATAAAACCGCGAATTAAGGGGGCGTGGCTTAATCGAATAAAAAGTGGAGGGGGTTTCTCGCCCTGTTCTACTGATGTTATTTAAAAATAAGCAAATAAAAATAAAAATCAGCGGGTCTCAACGTTTTTTCCAATAGCTGTTCCTAAAATTTTTATCCAGTACTTTACGACAGCACTGTATATACATATTGTAGTGACTCCACGTGTTGACGCCTATTTAATGTTATAATTGGCATTTACTAACTTTATTTTATTTTAAATTAATTCTCTTTTAAAATTGAAATTTAATTAACTGATTTGCCTTTTTATATTATGGATTATCAAGATTATTAAATTGCTAACTCCGGTAGAAACATTTTGCTCCTACTAAAATACAGCTAGGATTCGCCCATAATCTACACTGCTTCTATTTCTGAGATTTGATTCTCTTATTTCATGACAACTTAAACGTCTGTCACCTGTCACTGTCAATTAGAAATACTTTCCCGTTACATTTACTTGTCACTCAATTGATATCAAATAGTAATTACTTCCCTCTTTAAAATTACCTCACTTCACTCCTTCTATCTTTTTCTTTCAGTTTTTTTATTTAAATACCTGTATTCTGTCACCCGTTCACGGACTCGATCCTCTGCTTTACCAAGCCCAACGCATCCAGAAATCTCACAAAGATTTCTCAACGTCCAAACAAATCCTAGTCCGATCTCCGCCAAAACCACCTGGCCAAAACACGACTAGGCCCCTACCAACTTTCTCCAGTAGTACTGTTAGCAGCAAACACCATCCACGTCGTCCTACCAAAATCCTCAAGCCTCCGACGACTTAGTATCACGAACCTCGACTAGATGCAAGTTATAAGGTGTCACTTCAATGACAAGCTTGTCGAATTAGAACTCCTTTAGATGAAAAATCTTCTATTCACCCCGTAAAACGCTCACTCTGCTAACAATCTCGATGTAAACCACTTCAAGTAAAAATCATTCCTTGTTATCCAACTCATATGATGCAATGTAGTTTGATAATAAACTCAGTTCAGCATCCTCTTCCAGAAATTTGTTGTTGTATATTATAACTGTACTAGCTGTAGCCCGCGGCGCATGCCGCATTTAAAGTTTTGCGCGTTAGATAGATATAGATACTTTATTTGTGACATTACAAAAAAAAATCTTTTACACACTTCTACTATGGCAAATTCTACACCAAATACCTACAATATATACAGTTCACATTTAATTATATATATTTATTTCTAATGCAGTACGTAAAACATGCTTAGAGCCGGTCATTGAAATTAAAGGTTAAAAATTCATTCATGTTGAATAAATCGTTATTTATTAAAAATGTTTTTAGTGTAACTTTAAACTTTGGCATTGGAAGTTTCCTCACGTGGCCAGGCAGACAGTTAAAAAATACAGCCCCATAATAGATAAGGCCATTGCGATCCGCATTCAGTCTGTAAAAATTTGGTCTAATTTTGACATTATTCCTGGTATTATAAGAATGAACATTCTTGTAGGTAGTAAAAAGATGCATGTTACCTTTAACATAGAGTAAACAGTAATAAATGTAGATACACGGGAAAGTTAAAATACGCAATTCAATAAATTTTGCTTTTACATCACTTCTATAGGGCAAACCAGTTATGAACCTTACAGCTTTACGTTTAAGTTTAAAAACACGTGAGGAGCTTGACGAGAATGGTAAGCTATTTTTTATAATCTTTTGAAACAGCATCATATAATTAGTTGTCCTATTAAAAATAAGTTTTTCGAGATATTTTTCGATATATTATTATCGATATGCATATTCCATGAAAGCAATGGATCTATGCAGACCCCTAGAAATTTCATGCTATTAGGATCTGTAAAACCATTTCTTTTTCGTTGAGAGAAAACCGTGACCTGTGTTTTCTGCTGGTTTAGGATCAGATCATTTGCAGTAAACCAAATTGGTAAATCATTTTGTATTGCTTTTATCTCATTAAGTAAAACGCTTAGATTAGAATTTGACTTTATTGCCGTAGTGTCATGTGCAAACAGCGTTATGTCGGCTTCTGGTGAGCCATTGTGCAGATCGTTGATGAAAATTAAAAATAACACGGGACCTAATACTGAGCCGTACGGGACTCGCTGAAGGATATTTTCCACAGTGGATTTGAGGTCATTACAGCATGTGAATTGCTTTCGGTTATCTAGGTATGAACTAATCTAATCATATTCAAGCTTTCCTCCCGGAAACCGTAATATCACAATTTATTGTTTAATTAACAGCTAAGTGATGTTTGGTTAAACAAATAATAGAGAATTTATTAGCATAGCTGTTAATGAAAATATATAAATCATGAATTTTATTACGAATTGACTATACATTGTATGCAAAAACCGATATGATACAGCTTACAGGTTCTAGATGAAGCACAGTGAAAACTGAAACTAATGTTAGAATCTCGTAATTTCCAAGTTTTGTATTGGTAACACTTTTGAAATCTATCATATTGACATGAAATTGTTAACCTTATTTAAGCTAAACGACACAATAAATCGGAGACGTACTCAACACTATGGCATCGCGCATTTCAAAACAGAATTAAGAACACACACAAAAGTAGCGACAATAACAATAGCAATAATAAAATAACAGAATTAACAAAATCAACAGCAACAGCAATTTTCACACTTTAAAACACAAAGAATCTATCATATGACGTTAGTCACTGCGCAAACAAAATCTCTCTACCCACTGCTACTGATTACTTGTCATTTAAAATCTAACCAAACTTTGTATGTTTGACATTACCTTCTTCCACATATTGCCAATTCAGTGAAATCAAATATGAGCACAGCGTCTTTCATGGCCTACCTTGAGAGTCAATCTAGATTCTGTAAGCTGTATATTATTCTTCAAATGTCCCCATAAGCAAAAATCTAATGGCATAAGATCCAGGATTCTCGGCGGCCATCCTCCACGGCTGATAAGACGGTCATCATAAAATTCTCTTAGATAATTAAGGGTTACATTATTGGCTGTGTGAGCTGTAGCTCCATCCAGTTGAAAATATCCGTCGTTTAACTCATCGTCGTGTAATTGTTCGATAAACGGTTGTGAAATATTATTACATCTTTTTGCATTTGCCCATACTCCAACTTTGAGCTGGTGCAAGCTGGTTTCAACATAAACGTGCAGCCTAACAGGTAATTAATTACCATAAACCATTGCCAATATTGAATCCGTTGTCCAAAATCATGTTGATACAGCTGTTGAACTACCGATACCTTGTACGATGCTTTCCATCAAGTTCCATACGAAATCCTGTACAAAGAATAATTTTAAGTTTTAGATTTGCTATTTAGGTACCTGTTTACTTTCGTACCAGTTTGTGTAGCATAAATCGCAGGGGATTTAATAGTACTTCTCTCCATTTTAGTTTGAATATCCTCAATCACTTCTTAATAATAATAAAAGCTTCCTGCTCGCTTGTAAAAGGCATAGATAATTATTCATTACCAATCTGAATTAATTTATAGGTTATGTATTATGTGATATCAGTCTTGGAACTCAAATCATAACTTACCGAAACCATTTCAAAGTAGATAAGCTGGCTCTCAAAATAACTGTTGTTTTATTGGTGAGTGGTACGTTTGTTTACAAAACTCCGAAAATAGAAACGTACGAATGCAACAATGATACTTTTGATCGTGTAAACACGGCTTGTAGTGTTCTCCATTATTCGGCCGTTGGTAGAGTTCAGTAACCAGATACTATCATTAACCAAAATTGACTTGCCTTTGGAGTTGTGTCAATAGTTTTTAAAAACACAAGTAATAGGCATAATAAGTAATTGTTTTCTGTGATAATATCGCTATTAAACGTACTGGGAAGTTTGTTTACAAAAACCCGAAAATAGAAACGTATGAATGCAGCTATGGTACTTTTGATCGTGTAAACACGACCTGTAGTGTTGTGAATTATATAATAGGTATGATTACTTAAGAATTTACCAGATCCATTTATTTGAATTCTCTTCTTCACGTATTTTAATCTTTTAACATTTTAGTTTTATTTTCACCACGCCAATTTTTTTCAATTTACCTTTTATACACCAAATAGCCTTTAAACTTTTATAAAGGGGTAATTTTATAATTTTTACCGCTTACAAATTGGATTACATTTTTTGTATCAAATTATTTTTACATACTCATAAATAAAAAATATCTCTGTAGTGATTTAGTTTAACATATGTTTCATAGTCCAACACACTATAAAACTTTATTTTATTTATCTAACACCCATTGTGTTGAATGGTATTTCTCGAATAATTATTTGCCATTAATTTCCCACTTCATCTCAGATAATACTTAAATTATGTTACAACCCCACTGTTTCTTATGTAGCTTCATTCAATTGAATTTTAAATTCTATTTCCTTTCTTTACAAAATACATTTTAATAATTTTGATATCCTTTTTCATACTTAAATTGATCTTTCTAATTTTTAATACTGTATTCTTTTAACCTTATTGATCTGATTTTAAACCCCTGTACTAAAGACCATGACAATATATTCAAAAGATTATAAATACTTTTGGACATAAACAATGGCTCTGACACAGCAAAAATTGAAAAAAAAACTGGAAAAATTCAAAGTGCCAAGTGCCATGGAAGGAGCGATGCTTGGTATAACTTTGAAGAACAAAATTCTAAACACTATAATTAGACACCGTACAAAAGCTACTGATGTCAAGCAGAAAGTAGTAAAACTGAAGTGGTGTTGGATAGGTCATGTCGCGAAGAAATCATCAGAATAATGCCTAACCGTATCGCACGTTGGAGATCCAGAACATCAGGAAGAAGCTTAGGGAGTCAACAGAAGAGGTGACTAGACAGCATTAACATCACGGAAAGAACTGGTTTCTGATTATCCAAAACCTAATGGTTTGGCGGGAGTTGTGAAGGACGAAAAAAGCTGAGGAGAAGATAAACGTGGATCAGTGATGGAATTGATTCTGAGTAAGAAATAAGAGTTCCAAGAGAAATGATTACAATCAGCTTGGTTAGGATGAAGATAGTCTGACGTACAAAGCTCCTTTATGGTGAACGAAGGTGAATCTTTTAGCAACACACAATAAATAGGATAGAAACTTTTGAAATGTGGGCTTACAGCGGATGCTCAGTACCTTGCAGCGACAGAATCACTAACAAAGAGGCATTATGAAGAATTACAAGTTATAATACAAAGGAAGCTGCAGGTTTAAAATTAATTCGATTCTGCTTCGAATGAAGCGCCTAAATTAACAATGGTGAAAATAAAGGCAGATTAACAGATTTTATCCTGCTGGGACAATTCCATTGGATAACGTCGTCAACTTCACAAATATTAGTGTCATTCATAGAAGTTTGAGGTCGTCTTGGATAGTGTAATTTTCTGAACTGCCCTCGTAATTCCTATTTTACCATGCTTTCCATCAACTGCAAAATGTCCGAATAATTTGCTCATATCGTGCAGAAAATGGGATTGATATGAAAATTGGCCGGTCGCTCGCTATCTGCCATACAAAGAAGAACCGTTGCGGATGGAACATACGCGGAAGCGGCCGTTCACCGGCAATTCCTCCGTTAAAATAACAATATCTGCGCTAAAAGAGCAATTTCTGCGTCTTTCCCAGGGTACGAAGGTCATAGGTGACTCTGCGACCTGTAATGACCATAATTAATATGTGAAATGACTGACGACGACTGCCAGCCATGACATGTCGAACAATTAGACCGGAAGTTGGTGGATGTAGCAGTAGAATCAGTGCGTGTTCGTTCAACCGGTATGTTATGATTGCTAAGTTGCTCTACCTGTATTGTTATTTCTTCATTAGGTACAGGTGCATTAGCGCGATGCCCTCCCGACCAAAGAAGCAGGAATTTGTCGTCGGGACCCATTGGATCCCTGCCGGAAACAGCGACTCAAAAAAACTTCAACTCTAACGTCTCGCGAAGATTCCTTGATACTTCAACATGTTCGTTTAATACCCAGCAATTCCTCAGAAAATTGTGCGATATATTATTGAAAATGAAAATGTGGGAAGGGGAGCTAGTTCTACCAAATCAAAATTTAGGAAATAGCTCTAATTCAGTAGACATAGTAGGTATTAGGTAGTTAACTTTGCAATTATTTGTTAAATTCATATTCAAGTTACGTAACACAAATCAGTTTACTTAACCAGCTGTAAATGAAAATTGTAAAAATAGAAAAAGGTAGCAAAATCGAACAATTTCCCGATTAATGTGTCACCATAGAAAGTAAAATTGTAAAAGGTGCAAAAATTAGAGAATCTACGAGGGACGTTTCGGAAATGTTAAACTTTTATCAGCACTATTTAAACCCCATTGTCAAAAGACCAAAACAGATAAGATTAAAAGTAGTGCCAACGCAAGAGCCGTTAAAAACATTTTATATACGAGTCGTGGGGAATTTTTCTATTGTGGTTATGGATAGTCTGTATTCGGTTTGATAGTTTTACTTTTATTTATCAGTACGAGAAGTGGTTTTGTTCGATTAAAACGTCAGTGACACTGTTTCAAAGTGGCGGAGCCTAAACAAAATTGTGCCAAATGCGAGTTTCCTAATATAAGTGCACAGACACATTTATAATGACGTTATTATCAACAAAGTGGTGCCATAAATATATGGGAGGTCGAATTGAAAGATCACAAGGAAGAAAACACTTTAGAATGCACCATCCCACTATTTTTTTTATATATTATCGATTTAAAAAAATATATTTTTTCTGATTATACCCCTCGAAATTCTACGTTTAAGGTACATTACTTTTCGTTCACGGTAAAATGCTACCCTACTACGATTTAAAATAAACAGCAAAATTGAAGAAGTCATATTAAGGATTTTTCTTTCAAAAAAATTTGTAAATAAAATTTGTCCAAAATCGTTCAAATAAGCTAAATCCTAAATTTCATTAAAAACAAAAAAAATGAAAATCTCTCAAAAAGTTTAAATAACGATTTATGGGATGCATTACATGACCTTCCAGTTGTAGTACTGCAGGGAATGTACTATCAATTAGACTGTAATACTGTAAAAACCCTCTTCTTGTAATGATAAATATGGGGGTTTTAAAATAAATACTGCCAAGGGAAACTACACTTTCTAATTATCAAGTTTCAATTAAAATTCTCCTGTCATACTTAGGACAAATTACAAGCGTAACAAAATTATGACAAATAAATGGTTTATTGCCCTTTTCATATTTTACTTATTTGCAATAAACATTCAGCTAGCTCGTGAGAACATGAGACAATCTTGGTTCAGGGGTGTGGATTCATAAAATTAAGGAAAAACTTGGGATGACAAATAACTTGTATGACAAATACTCTAAAATATTTCGGGCAAATGCACAATTTTATCTGACATTTAGCTAACCTCTAAATTTGACTCAGCAACAAAATGATATGTGGACACAAGAAACAGCGTAAATTGATTTTAAAAACACCAAAGTGGCAAATACGAGTGAGGTAAATATTTATTACTGTGACGTAGCAACTGCTAAGTTTTTTTTGTTTTTAGTGCGACCTCGAACCGACGCTCGACAGCGTTTTGTTTCATATCCAGCACAAAACTTAATAATGCCACGTCATTGCACATTTTCAAAGGACGCTACCTCAATTTCTAGAAACTGGACGGCTCTGGATCACTGGAATATGGCTCCCCACCTCGTAGACACTCCAAACTTACTGAATTCCAAAACTAATGGACCTACGGCAACGCTTTCCCTTAATTGGATGCTTCTCGGACGCTGGATACCACTCCCCAAATGACGCCATGGGAATAATGCACTTGTGAATGGCTTGTTGGTCGGAATTTCTTCACGTACTGGTCTCTGGAAGTCCTCCCTACACGTAACAGGCGCTATTATTGCTGGGCGAAGCTGCTTGCATAAGGAAATGGGCCCCGAAATCAATCGTGCTTGAATGAATTTCTCTGCTTGCTTATCGGCTTCACCTGGACCTCCTAGCACTTGGTAAACTATTCCTACAGGTGCACTAGAGACTTGCGAATAACTTTAACCACAATTGGTATAACTAAGAACTTTTAAATTAGCAATTTTACATGATAATTGTGGAGCTCAATGTGGCCCCAACACATAATTTTTAAGTTGGTTCAGTTCTTAATAATAAATGACAGTCGGGCCACTTAGCAACTGGATATTTAAATGTTTATAAAGGAAATTAGGATTGATAACATGTTTAACCTTATTCGCTACAGTTTTGATGTCATGTCTTTGCCTAACCGCTAATATTGTCTCTTTCTTGGAATAATTGTTACAACACATGCTCTGCTTTTAAACCACTTTTGTTTATAACGCACTGATACACTTGGAGTTCAGTTAACATTTCACTAATGGTCTTTGAATCGATTGCCTTCCATTTTCATTGCTTTTTGCAATTATTATTTTGCTAGCACGGTTTCGTTTACCTTTCAGCTAATCTGCCTTTTGCTGGCTTATACAGATTTACTACATAAGGCTCATATTCTTTCTGTATTTAACAAATCATTTTGTATTATTCTATTCACATTACGTCCGACATTAATAAGCTCAATTCCGTCAGTTACACATATTAAATTGCATTAGCTCTTCCGAACATTTATCATATCTGAAACTCGGAATGTAACCCTTCTAAAACCTGCTTTGTCTCATGCTTCTATTTCTCAAATTATTAGTTACTGCTGCTCACATCAAGTGCACTTATTAATGTAAGGTATTGATTACTTTGCAATAGATAAAATATTTAATTCTGTGCTCATGTTGACCTTATTGATTTAGTTAATTATGCAATCAGAATTTCTATGGGTAGTGAACCATTACAATACATAATGCAGTTTTGGTTAGATAATGGTTAAAGGAGAATTTCCCGGGATGATGGATAGGTCATAACAGTCCCCTAATCGCTTGGCGACTTATACTATTATTAAAAATAAAGTGTATAAAACTAGACCAATAAATATTCAACACCTTTGTGATAGAATAACTCAAGCCTGTCAAGACATACGATGAGAAAAACTGAGAAAGGTTGTCGGAAGCAACAGAAAACGAATAGAAAAATGTGTACGTGTTAATGGGGATTTCGTTGAAAAATTGTGATTTAAGTAATTAAGCATATTTTGTTGTTGTATTGAATTGAAAGAATAAAATAAAAAATCATGGTAAACTTGTGAGATTACTATTGGAATTTTCTGGACATTTCTTTTTGTTTTTAATGAAATTTCGGATTTAGCTTATTTGATAAAATTTTTGTTTTTTTGATAAAAAGTCCCTAATACGACTCCTCCAATGTTGCTGTTTATTTTAAATCATAGTAGGCTAGCATTTTATCGTAAAGGGAAAGTAACATACATTAAAAGTACAATTTAGTGAGGGGTATAATTAGAACAAAGAAATGTTTTAAATCGATTATGCAGGGTGTTCGGTAAAGAATGGGCCAAACTTTAGATATAGTTAATTTCAACAAAAATAAGCTGATTTAATCCAACTTACCTTAGTCCAAAAGTTAGTACTAACGGAGCTACAGGGTGTCAAAGTTGAAAAAAATAAATCACATTTTTTAAATATCTTTCGATCACTTCCAGCTAATTTCATGAAATTTCGTATCAGGGGGTTTTTTGGTATGAAAAATTCAAATTGATCAACGATTTAGTTGTATCTTCTAGAGGGCGCCACAAGCGACCATTAGGACACTGTTAAACCGCTGCAACTTTTTTGTGTCACGGTGTATGTCATTTTTGACTAGAAAATGATTTTTCCCTATATTTTTTGCTTAAAAAAGATGTATCTTATTGAACTCGCTAGAAGTAACGAACACCCTGTATATAAAAAATACTGGGGTGGTGCTGCCTCAAGAGAGACACACTCTATAAGACAGCTGGAATAGAATAGACGGGACCGGAAGTTAACGGAATTTGGTTGTATTAGCATAAAAAGATAATTTTCAAAGCACTTTGCTAAAAGGGAAGAAAAGAACGAAATACAGCGGCCACTGTAGAAGTTATAAAGGAGAAAAAACAGCGGACCGAAAGGTAGTTTACTACCGAGTTGGAAAAGGAGTAAACATCGTACAGAGAAAAAAAAAATAGTTGACAAGGCTTGCAACCAATGAAAATAATAACCAGTGGCAAAAAGCGGTAAAACGTTGAACATCAAGGAAGAATTTAGGTACAGGACGCCTACTTACACATACAAGACTGCATGAAAACAGCAGCTTTCAAAGCACTAAAAGAAGGACAAAAAACAAATACAGCTACCACCACAGAAGTTATAAAGGAGAAGAAGCAGCTCTATGAACAGTGGTTAACTATCAATTTGGCAGAGGACTGAAAATATGATTTAAAAATAGAGAAGAAATAGGAAGAACATGATTCTCAGAGTCACAAAGCACCATTAAGTCCATAAAAACAAACGTGAAGGAGCAGAGTTACATATTTTATTCCAACGGAAAACCTAAGAGAAATACTACCGAGAGCTGCCGAAGTAAAAAAAGAGATAAAAGTTCAACGGTAAATATCAACAGAATAGGACAGGCGATAGAGAAGACCAAATTACAATTACCAAGGAAGACGTACAGAAGCCGATAGTCAAGCGAATTGGACCGGAACTAATCGAATACGGATCAGAAAAACTAAAGCACGTAATACAACCAATATTTCGAGCGACCGTAGATGGAGAGATAATATCAGCGGAACGGAAGCAAGTGTATATAAGTTACAGAAAGGTAAGTGTACTAGCCACTCTTGGAGGGATATGCAGAAGGATAGTGAAGAATATAATGGAAGAACAAATACAGGAAAACAGGGAAAGATGAAAGCAGACCAGGCAGGCTTCGCTGACGAAAGAAAACGTGGAAGATCTTGTGGTCGAAGGGAATTTGAAGATATCGGGCGTCAGCAAATGCAACACATCTGGTTCACCATCACGAAAGACGCAACTAGAAGATAAAATTAAAAATAGGCTACGACAAACAGAAACGCGCATAAAAGAGCTGCTCCCAAATAAAGGGTGTTTTTTTAGAGGCGAAGAACTTTAAATTGAAATAAAACACAGAATTTTTTTTAATATCCATGAAATTGGCTTTATTTGAAAGATAATATTATGACATTTATGTTTGAATATGATTTCGGGCATGTGACCGCCGCCGCTGGCGTGTACATGACGTAATCTGGAGGTCCAATTTTTACACACCCTTCGCAGTAAATCAGGCTGTATCTCGGCAATAATGCGTCGAATGTTGGCTTCCAAGTGCTCAATAGTTTCCGGTTTATCGACGTAGACATGCGACTTTACATATCCTCAAAGAAAATAATCTAACGGCGTCAAATCGCACGAAAGAGGTGGCCAGTTAACAGATCAACAAAATGGATCCACGAAATGGATTTCTAGGAACCATGTTATTAAATAGTTTTGGGACTATTACAGTGGCGGATTGTAATGCGAGTTTTTAAGTTATCGGAAAGCACGTTAGAAGTCGGACACTGCTGGCAGTCGCCGTCTCAATCTAACTTCAGGAGAGGAGTTTGGGATAAGGGTAAGTCCATGGACTCAAGATGGGACTGGGCAGGACCAGAACCGGTAGACTCAAGGGTGACAAATCTCAAGTGAAGTGAAATGGAAGTGCAATCTTCTTTTATATCCTTCTGTCGGCTTTATCGGTACAGTGGTTCTGGGTTCTCATGGAGTGGGGAAACGAAGCGGTCAGTCCTTCAGCGCTACGTTGCGCATAGCGGTAGACTGCGTTATCGGAAAACCACGCGCCGGATAGATGCAACGTCTGATACCGCCTAAATAAGCAATCCATAAATTTAATAAATTTTTAGTGTTTGTTTAGAAATGTATGTAGATGCTAGCGTTACAAGCTGGGTACACAGAATAGGAAACAAGAAGATATTGGACAGAAAGCCACAAAAAGAAGACTGTTGAGGGAAATCACAAAAAGAAAAAACTTGGTAGGGTACACATTACGACACGAGAGAATATTAGAGACAATTATTGAAGGAGTCAGTAAAAAGCGAAATACTTGAAAACGAGCGATGGTACAGTATGTTACCCAAATAATGTACATGCAGGACACACGTGAGTTTGGAGAGGCTTCCCAAGATAAACAGAATGGGGTAGATGTATTGCATTAAACCAATCAAGAAGACTGCTAACCGATAAAGAGAGAGATGAGATGATGTCGTTCCACTACCGTATGTCTTCTTTTTCTCTTTACACCGATTCTCATATATCATGAACATTTGAGTCATCGTTCTTCTTTCATTTGTCATAAATGTCCAAATTGTTGCTGCTGGTGTCGTATTTATTTGATTAAATCTTTTACTTTTAATGTGTTACTTGCATCTACATTTCCGACTGTCTTCTTGGATGCATCTGAAGCTCACCATTTTCACTGTTTCTGTGCTTTACAGCTCCATGTTACAGTTGGCATTGCCAATGAAGATTTCTGTTATTTGTAAGTGCATACCACAACATGGTAATTGATTTAGGTCCATTGCTTAATTATTAAAAGAAATAGTTGTCTTTTAATTCCTATATGCTTTAAAGCTTCTGAAGTTATAACACGAGTATTGTCATGAATGGCCTGGCCTGTTAGGTGAATTACCTAGTTTCATTTTAGTGGTGTCCATGTTATTAAATTTTCTTCTTCACATTGATCTTCAATCGTTTTTAAATTGGTACTGCTAGAACTATTTGTAATAATGTCTAGCAACCGCCGATATAACAGGTCGGTGGATAATTCCCCAAAACATTTTAACATCCGGGACTGCTCCATTGTCTGGTTAACAGGTAGGTGGGAGCTCGCCAAATTTACTAGGTATCTGTTTATATTTGAATGCATTTTTTTTCTTCTTCTCCTTTTCCTTCTTCTGATGAATAAGGATAATCTCGGTACGTCGTGCGTCATTCTGTAGATACTGTAGATGTATAAACCAGGAGAACCAATATTTCTCTCGCGTAGCCTTCTGTAGTATTTTAGTCTCTCATATTCTCTGTCTACCCCGACGAATCATTTACTTTTTCTCTCTTTGTTTTTTATTCAAACACTCTTTATATTTCTAATATTCTACTTTTCAAATGTCGTTTACAATTCCTCTGTATCTTCTTCTGAGGTGCCTGTTTTGGAATGGCACATGATACAAAAATGTGTGCAGAAAGAAGTGGTAATTGGGAACAGCAGATCGAGGTGAATGAATACGACTTACAACCATATCATCGACGCCACAAGTTATAAGTGGGAGGATCTAAGCCAAAAAGCAAATATACAAGTATTTTCAGTTAGAGCAACCTTTATATACACGTTCTATCTGCAATCTCACTTAACGACGAGTTTGGAACGTTTAAGTTGTATCACCCGGTATATGTTTTATGTCAAGTATGAGCAAAGGACTGGGCAGTTTTTCAATGCTTTTATAACAGGAATTGAATCCCATGTCAGTGGTTGAAGCAGGCGACTATTCTAACTGAAACAAGACGCAAACTAATCTCCTTTAAAATTAGCAATTACGCCCCAATAAAAACCGGAACGGGCGAACATTTTCGATGAGCCCCGTCCGCGGTAATCAAGCCCGAAATTGTATTCAACCTCAAGCGATACGAAGCACGCAGCACCAAACAAGATAATCCGAGAGAAAGCAGGCAATCACAATAATCGTCGGTTAGATATTAATTTTTCGCATAGTTTAGCTCGCGGTGGCTCCTTTGAACCCTTTGATCCTGCAGGATATTTAGGACTCATACGAGAACCAGCCCCAGGTATCGGGAATAGTTGATGCATTCCTGCTTTTGAGCTGAAGAATTCTCTGCGGCTCATTCGGATACAATCAGAACATCAAGGAAGCTTTCAGGGCGCAAAAAATTCATTGGCCTTAAAGTTGCCCAAGGAGTTGCCTTTTCATGAATATTTTCCTGCATGTAGCGTAGGTGGAATTGCAAGTAGTAGTTATAAAGGTATTGTCTAGTTGAAATAGAATTCCCATGCGTTGTGTGCGAATTGTTGGGAAAATAAAATTTTTAACCTATAACAAGAGCTGTTTTGATGGACTCAAAGTTTGTGAACTACAAAGTTAGGCTAATTGCTTTAGAGATATTTGATAAAACTGCTGCTGTTTGTGCAGAAACTTTCTATTTTTTATATACAGGTTGTCTAGGCCCTTGGCTTGTTCTTCAGGATTTTATCTATTTTATATAGGATTATGAGCTCAATGTTTTGATATTTGTAAAGATTATTGTATATATTTGTGCCAGTAGAAAAAAAGTTCTTAAATAGTGATAAAATACATATCAAAACCACACAAGAATAAAGTTTTTGTTTTCAGCATTATTGGTGGAACGAAAGGAAGCGAGAATGGAATTTTTCACGAACCCCGCTGGGATATGTACCACGTGGACTCCGACTTTTAAATAGGCCCTGTATTTGGTGATGTTTGATTGTTGTCGCTAAACAACCCATTGTGGATGTACAAACTTTGAGCTGCACACGTCAATGTGGCCCGTTATCGATCGTTGGGTAAGCACATGTGAATTGTTATGTTTTATTCGAACTAATTTAGAATTAGGCTTCTTTTATACGGCATTTTTATTGCTGTAACACAATTGCTGCGTTTGCATCATGCACGCTATTGGGCGAAGTTGCCAGGAAATGATTCAATAAAATCTTTTGGACCGCTAAATTTCCTACACCAGGGCTCTTTGCCGGCATTCCATAAGCTGCAGATATTTTCTTGGCCGCGTTTCACCTGATGACAACTTATGTCGGGGTGATCCACACAAACATGCAGTAATTACACGCTTATTTTGCTAACTCCAGTGGACCTGTATTGACCCTACAGGTAGTTACACCTGTAATAAGTAATGCGTTGATCAAAATAAAGGCCTTTGGTTCCCAATCACACGCGGAAAAAGTCATTTTTAGCTATATTATCGGCCGCACTGGCGGTTTCCATTAGGGATCTACTGAAATCACGCAGAAAGCGTGTATAAGTTGTATTGCAGTTTTTGTACTCTGACTTCGATCGCCAGGCTTTTCAGTTCAAATTTAACGGTTTAGTATAGCTTGGGATCGGGCTGTTCTTTTGTCAGCTCAGCCAATGGGAGGTCTACATGGTCCTAGATATCAAGTTATGTATTACAAAATGTTAATTACGTATTTGACATTACGATTTATGTTTGATACCAATCATTAATATTTGCCGCTGTAGAGCGCCAGGTTTTAACCGGGAATTATTTTTGTTAATTGCCATTCTGGGCTTTATTGAGCCTCCTGTACCATTAACTACGCTTAATAACTGTGACTTACTGTTACTGGTATATATATTTTTATTATCTATATTTACGACCTGTACGACCCTTCACGAACCTGCTTTTATTTGTTTGGCTTAGGTTGTTGAAGCAAAAGACATCCAAGGTAGGTGGGAAAGTGATTTATTAGCTAGACTTGTTTTTGCTGTGAATAACAACTGGCGCCCGATTGTACTTATTGTATTATGTATTTTGTAACATTAAGGACCGCTGCCTGGTCCTTATTCACGCCATATTCTGCCGAGGGCAAAACATCATCCGCGTAAGTTATCAGACAATTTAAATCAGTAAATAATCTGCTTCTTGATCATTACTATCTTAACAGGTGTGTTGTGATCCACACTATTTAGTATCTTGAGTCCCATCGTTGACAGTGGCACGCCAGTTTTGTTTGTCTTCCAATAAATGCGCCGCTGTTGAGAAGCTGGATCCGAGTATATCTTTGGTTATGTCTATTCATCGTTTACGGAAACATCCACGTCATTTCTTCTTCTCGGGCTTGCCTTGGATGATCAATTTTTCCATGTTGTTGTAACGTTGGATATGCCCGAAAAAAGGTAGAATCCGAGAGTACACGCCGCTTAACAATCGATTATTGGGTTTAATCTCGTTCAGGATTAAGTCAATCGTACAATGAGTAGTCCAAAAGATTCTTAATATGCAGCGCCATATCCAAGTCTCGAACGAATCGATGCGCCTGCGGCCAGCTTTCTTGATGACCCATGATTCGGATGGATAAAAAATATGGAAGAGACCAAAAATGAAACCAGCCTCATTTTTGTGCTTTTGGTGATATTTCGGTCTTTCCCTATTTTCGTTAGTTGTGTCATTGAAGTACGTGTCAATTGTATTCTTCGCTTGATTTCATGCGTACAATGCTCTGTGTTATCGATCAAAGACTCTAGGTATACGAGTATTAACAGTAGCATTGTACAATAGTCGGAACATTTACTCAGCTTGTTTCGCTATCAACAATCATAATTTTTGTTTGTCGTAATTAATAGTAAGGCCATATTGCGAACTAATTTGTTGGAGTTTAGGAGTCCCGCGATTTTTCCCTTACTCGCAGCGATGAGGGTGGTGTTATCAGCAAACCTGATATTAGCGATCTTCTGTCCACCTATGTTTATACCAATATGTCAGTTATCTAATAATAGTCACGTCGTATGTTAGCTGTATCTGTTACATAACATAGGGGATAAAATAGAATCATGTCTAACCCCATTATACAGCCTACATGCAGTTGAAAGGCGTTAATGGACTCTTATTTTTGCAGTAGATAATAGCAAGTCATTAATATATTGAACTGAACCTTCAAGTATATTGATATTAATCTATTTTTAAAATACAAATGTTCCCTATTATGTACTGAAATGTCAAGAGTTATTATTATTAGAAATAGCTCCTGAAAAAACAGGGGTGGATTCTTTTATCTAGTTACTTGATTTCTGAAAAATTTATATTGTAATATTTTTTATCTCATTTGCATAAGTCACAATACTTATGTCAACCAACTGGCAAAACAAATCTGAAATGCAAGTGACAAATACCCAATCTTTACAATGGTACACAACAATATTAAAAACACAGTAAGTAATTATTTCTTAATTGTCTTTATTTCGTTTCTAGTTATGGTTTTAATAAGAAATGACCCACCTTTTATTTGGTTTGCACAACGTTTCCAAATGTGAACCTCCTTTTAACCTGCTACTCGAGCCTCTCAAGCACTTTCCTGCAATGCACGGTTCACAGACAGACAAGACGACCTAACAGTCCAAGATCAGCAAACTCCACCTTTTCTATAGCATTCAGCCAACAGAGCAAACCTGCAAATATCTACTTGCTACCGCATCTGCTACCCTCCTTGAATGTGCTTCTTTTACCCGATGATCTTCCCACTTAGCTCCAAATAGCTTGATGTAGTCCGCTTTGATTAATGTAATATGTCAAATGGACTTTTCCAATAAAATTGACCCATTCTATTTCTTCAATGATTCACTTTTGTAGAATAATTCTGTTATCCATTAGTTTTTTACCATATTCCAATAATCTTCATTAGTTAAGTCTTTTGCTTCTTCTTGTTATTTTTTAAATTCCATTTTTATTCACCACGTAGATTTTAAGTATACGTTTTTTATTAGTCAAAACATTTCTCAATTAAAGCAGGGTTATTTTAAATATTTTTAATCACTCCAAATTCACTTGACTACATTTTAAAAATTTGTTATTATCAATAAATAAATCAAAATTACTTAACGATATCAAATCCCTTTTTATACACTCTAGTCTCAATATATTTGAGTTAAACCTACTAAATTTATATTTTATTTAAAGTTAAGTACTTGTCGTTCTCTTCAAACTGCAATTTATACAATATTATATTATTTTCAAATCCACCTGTTTTTCAAATAGCTATTTTCTATTCATATTCCCACCTTATACCAGAATACATCCAAATTAGTTTTAACCATTGTATTCCCTTAATATTTTCTAAATTTAATTCTACCACTCTTATGGTTGTATCATTACAATATATTAAGGATAGTATAGGTCGAAGTAAGGTATCTTGGGGCACTCCATATGTAATTATTTCGGAAGAGCTTACGGTCTGATTAATATTAACTAGTTGTGTTCGATTATATAGATACTTTATGAAAAGACAATGCCGTTCTTTGAATTTCACATTTATGCAATTTGTTTAAAAGGAGTGTATAATCTACTGTCTTAAATGGCTTAGCGAGATCGAGAAATACATCAGTATAGGGTTCTGAATTGTCTAATGCGTTGTACATGCGCTCACATAGTAATGTAATTGCTTCAATTGTGCTTTTATTTTGTGTGAACGCACTTTATTTTCTTTGAAAAAAGGCGTGAGTATAATATGTATTAATTTTTAAACAATGCTTTATTGTGTACACAAGTAATAGATATAGGTCTATAATTTGAAGCGTGCCTCTGGAAGAAATAATTTCAGACAATTCTTGTTAGTCTATAAAAGCCGTTCAGGTAGTGTGTTATGTTTTCTTCAGTTTAACGGTTTTAGGTAAAATTGTAAATGATGTGGCATCAATGGACGAATGCTGGTTTGACATTATTTTATCAAAAGTATATCATTAGGAAGGTCGGATGAAAAAACTTGAATGGCGAAGGTGATATAGAATCTGAGCTAATGGAAAGCGTGAGCTGCCAGATTACGCTAAAAGACAGAACAATTTAGGAATCCACATATGTCTAAGTACTAAAGTAAAGTAAAATGGAAATAAACATAACAGAGAGCCCGAGAATGGAGAAAAATAGCTCGAAAAACTAAATAACCAGATAATTACATGACTAGAACACCATAAAAACAGAAAATCAACAGTAACTTCGAGACTCAAGACAGTGAAATTAGGAAATTACAAAAAAAAATCAAAATCCATGGTCTAAAAGAAGAGCTGATAGCTAAGATAAAAGTTAGAAGTAAGAAAGAAACCTCTTGCGAGCAGGGGTAACATTAATAGAAGCTCCGGAAAGTCAAGAGAAAGTTAAGTACACAAATACCATAGCAATAAAAGGTGTAAACTCTACAGCAAAAGGTTAAAAGAAAAATCATAAAATACATATTGTTCCAATGTCAGAAAGCGCTATATAATCAAAGCAGCAGAAATAAAGCAGTATAAAAATAAATAATGGTTAAAAAGAGAATTTCGAGTGATTCAAACATATACATTGAGAACGATCTAATAGTAGTGGACGAATGGAAAATACAAATCGGACTATTGTATAGTAAAAGAAGAGGCGGCGAACAATGTAGGTTAGACGAAGAACGATATGATTGATCTCCAAGAATACAAAAAGTCAAGTAAGTAGCCTCTTCCCAGTACAAAGCAAAACTCTTATAAAATACACAACGAATGAAACACAGACAATGAGCAGAGTTTTAAATAAGGAAGAAAGCAATACGAAAATTAAAGTAATAAATATAAATACGGCATAATGTACAGTCGTGTGCAAATAAATCTGGCAATTGGCAAAATTATGCACATTGAAAGAATTTGGAATAATCATCTACCCAGAATAAACGTCTGAGATATAATGATGGAAAATGATGATCATAAGCATAATTTTGTAATTTTTATTATATTTTGGTACTCAGCCAACAGCCAACAGGCCAATTATAGGCGTCCCTGTACATTTTAATGACAACAAAACAGGATAAAAGCTACAAAGGTAGATGGATGAATGCAATGATAATGTGATACCTATGACGATCTAAAAGGGGGGGGGGGGGCTGGGTCCACAGAGAGAAGAAGCACCATATCGGATGGGAACAGGGATGACAGAATTATGTATAGCAACTTGGTGATATTTAATTCGAAATTTTGACATAGAGTTACAAATACACAAATAATGGTCGGATAGACAAGAAGAGTCACGTCAGAAGCAGAGATTAATACTTACTTTTACTCACACTGAGACAAACGCTGACAGTGATACTGGAAGAAGGGATGAAAACCGACAAAGCGTATAAATTACCTGAACACAGGCGGAAACAAGTCCATGTAGCCAAAGTGAAGGAGAAATTATTATACCACAATAACAAGAAGAAAGTGGAAGAAAAATCCTAAAGTGAAGCAGAACCTACAGAACGGGAGAAAAATGGAAAATTTCAACGAAATTGCACTACGAGTAGAAGCGGCTGAAGAAAACTGTAATGTACACACACGAGGTAGACTAGGTGGTGGAATAAGGAAGTAAGGATGGAGATGAAAAGAAAAAAATGAGAACATATGTCGAGTCGCAAACTACTGGTCAAACAGTCTCGAGAGTTAAGCAACGTTCGTTGCTGTCGGCACTCGGACGGTGTCCGACCTATAGTGGTAGTAAAATCGCAGTCAGCCGTACCTCGGCTAGCACGTTAAGCCGTCGGTCCCGGTTGTCATTTCGGTGACAGACGTTAGGTTACGTCATAGGCGATTACACAACCTGAAAACTTTGACACCTTCCTACCACAAGCCATACGATACACAAAAAAAGGAATATAAGTATAAAAGGCTCTTGGGACAAGTTTTGGAGAAGAACGAAGAACAAGTTTGGGCAGAACCAAAAAGTACTGAGAGAGTTTAGAAAAGAGAAACTTGCTCACTTAAAGCAGAAGGATTGCCGAGAGATGAAAGTACCAAACAAGAACCATTGGACACGAGCATTTTATAGAGAAAACGCGTATACAGCAGTAGAAGGGAAAAAGCAATGCGCCACCAAAAATAACAAAGCGCCAGGGAGCGACGATATTAACACTGAGATGATACAATGATTGCTACCAAATTGTATCCACTGAAAGTGCCCAATGAAAGACTGAATTGCCCAAAAAGACTAGATAATAATAAAAATGGTGATAATGAATGTACTACTGAGTACCTCAGGCAAAATGTATTCTACTTACAAAATTATTGAAACAGCATTGTGCAATATAAAACAAAATAATACATATGTGCTTCATAGATTTAGAAAAAGCATTCGATAGAAAAAAATGTTCAATGCATTGAAAAACACCTTTATTAAGAAAAAAGCAATAACAAAATCTGTCTTTATACCAACATTGGCATACGTTCCAATCCTGGAAATTATTAAATAAATAGAAAAGCATACTGCATACTGGATAAACCATTAAAAATCGTAGAAAAGTTGACCGAATACGCAACGAAGACAATGAAGAGCGTTCGAGGCGAAACTCATCGGCAAAAGAGAACGGGGGCGATCGCGGAAATCCTAGATAGAGGGCATACAAGAAATACTAGAACTAAGAGGCGTAAACAGGAGTGTTTTAAAAACACTGACCAGCGAGAGGAAGGATTAGGGGAAGATATGTACATTGACAGATAGAAGAGAACCCATTGTGTATGCACGTATGTATGTATGATGGAATTACGTAAGCCATCCCCAGTAATGATATGGCTTAACAGATTTCTAAAATCCATCGTTGATTCTTTTTATATAGTAGGATAAAAATAATTCATCAAAGTAGTTGGGAGTACCACAAGGTTCCACAAATAGACCACTGGTATTTAATCTACATAATTTGTCATAAAAACAGTTCTAGTCTGAAGTATTGCAAGAACTTGTTTTGCTTTCAAGAGATACATGTATGTTGTTGCAAATCATAACGCCTCTGGTAGAATATACAAATACTTTGAGACAATTAAAGTCAATTTATCGGTTTATATTATTATTTTCAATTCTATTTTTGCATTTTTACTTCCATCGTCTAAAAGACAAAAGAAGTATTGTAATCGCGAAAAAGTCACCTTACGATAATTCTTCTGATCTTTACGTTTCAGGGTTCCTAGATGACGAAAAACAGGTTTTCTCAATTCCGTCTGTCTACTGTCCGTCTGTCTATCTGTCTGTGTGCCTGTCTGTTTGTCTCTGTGTCTGTCTGCCAGTTAGCGGTATAATTCAAAAACTATTTATTGGAGAAAGACGATATTTTGCATGCAGATTATAAGTCTACCTGGCATGAAACCGAGAGAATTTCGGACAAATATATATATAGGGTGGCACCTTAAAAAAAATGTTATTTATTTTTGCTTTAACTGAGAAATAGATAAAGGTAATAATTTACACAAAGATGCAGGCAATTGTTGTTAAAAAATAAAAATGGGCAAGAATACGCTGTTGAATGTAATACAGTTGCTGTTTAGCGATATGAAACAGAGCTCCATGGCACGATGCGATCAACTAGTGGGTAGTCCGCGGTGTGATTCATTCCCTTTCCTGTTTGTCCGTATGTTGGCGGTATAACTCAAAAACTATTTATTGGAGGTAGACGATATTTTGCATGCAGATTATATATCTACCAGGCATTAAATTGACAGAATTTCGGATAAATATATACTGGGTGAGCACTTTAAAAAGTAAAATTTTCTATATTTGTGCGGTAACTGAGAAATAGATACAAGTAATTATTTTCGTAGCTTAGGCTTTACCATTGGCGAAAATGAAACCTAACAGATACAGGGTAATGTTATAAAAATCAAGAATGGGCAAGAATAAGCTGTTGAATGTAATGCAGTTGTTACGCCACGACATCGAACTGAGCTCCGTGGCAAGATGCGATTGATGGGTGCGCGGTCCGCTATTTGCTACATTACCGTTTAAATGCGTTCCGTAGGCGCTGAGTTCGAATCCTGTCTGCAATACCTTTTTTATTTGCAAATTGAAATAGTTTGCATTACCAAGTGTTTTCTTTTATTGTTTCAGTAGTATGGGAAACGTTATGTTATTTTTACCTCTAGTAGCCCTTGACTTTTCAAATATTTAGTGTCATAACTTCCACTTAGAAGGGAAGTTCTGAAGAAAGCCCTTTGCAGATTTTCTAAAGTGAAATCACGGGAGTTCTATAATAAATGATAATTATTTTGTCAAAATTATATTATCATAATAGAAAACTTGGAAGCAAACACTTCAACATCGTCAACTTACTATTAAAGTATGAAAGTATTCTACTTACAGTTATACTATATTAACCAGAACTATAAGAATTCAGGTAAAATATTGCTGAATTTAGCACCCACCTTGAATATTTATTAATTTATCTGAAAAATAGGGTGAATATATGCCACTTGTTAATAACTATACCTATTTAACATATAAAACAAGAGTGGTGCCATTGCCTCGCAGTTATACTTTTACAGGAGTACCTCATAGTTCCAAACTTGGACAGATAGATGAGTGCTATCAGTTGTTATTGTTTTAATTATTATGTATGCACACATCAAACTTTCAGTAGAATTCGTGGGTATGCTAAAAATAAACAATTTTTATTTTTATGAAACTCAATTGTTAGCATTAATCCGCTCTGGCTCTGGAGAGGGTGCTTATTTTCTCTATTTTTTTGTTTCTGTTCTATTCCTTTTTATATTCTATGGAATCGTGTACAAATGCAACGAAAACTAAATAATTATACTTCAAGTGCGCATTAAAAATGTGTAAATCTGAGCGTGCTGCAGTAATTTAGCAACCAAATGCAGTTTGCTGAAAGCTAATCAACCCCCGACCAGGACAAGTTTGAGTGCCACTGGGCCGCGCCAGTGTCCAGAGCACCATTAACACCAACAAAAGCGGAAGTAGCGAACTAAGACTTCCGCTTTCCGTTCTCTATCGGCTATTCTTCAAAGCGCACATGTTTTTTGTCCGGTTGTTTATTTGCCGCTAAGTATTTCGCATTCGCATTATCACTGCTGTACGTCGTTTTCCAGCAAAAAAGGCACTTCGGAAAAACAATGCGAGGCGGCGTCTCGATGGCCTACGTGGGGAAAAAGCGAGCCGGCGCCGGCCATTTGTTATCGATAACAAATCGAAGGCGTTCTTGTGGATTAACGACGTTTCTGGCCATTACGTGTGACATGCCCGAGGCCTCTTTTAATGTCGCCGACTGATGATGCAAGTAGGCCTTGTTGTTTTTGGGCAATTTGCGATAAAAGAACTTTCGGAAAGCTGGCGAGAAGAAAATAATATGTTCGGGGATTTAAGTAATTTTTTATCGTGGTTCTAATAAATCAACTACAAATAATTTTGCAATAGCACAAAGGTAGCTGAAAATATTCGGGAAGGTAGGCTACTTCATTGGTATTTAAAAGTGGTAATCAATCATTTAGCAATTATTACATTTTCTTCTTACCCACCATTCATTAACAACTTATGTATTCATGAATTGCAATTGTGTCCCTGTTTATGATAAGCTTATGAGAGTACTTAATTCTGAAAGTAGAGTCTAATACAATTAATATTATTAGTTAAAATATTATCAAACAAAATAAAGCAGAGGATTATTTATGGAACCATGTGACACTCCCAGAGAACTGACTGATATTTTCATTTCTGTGAAACTTCCATTCGATTTTGTCTTATTTCATTTAAGGCCATGTTAAACCTTAGAGATTTCAACAACGATTTGTTCATTCCTGACCTGCTGTTTGATAGCTAGACATTTCAACTAGTATCTGACATTTTACTAAAAATCAAAATTTCTCTCTTCAAGCTTCTTCGACCTTAAAAATATTTAAAATAGAATTTTCAGTAAATTATTGGTTAGAAACCTCTGCTGGCGAAGGAAATTACAGGATTTATTTCTTCTTTCCGGTTTCTATAACCTCTATATGGGTTTGATAGTAGATACAACTATGTGTCATGTTAATCTCAAAAATATTTGCCTTCTTTCTACATCTTGATTGGAAGTTCCACAATTACGGCACTAAGAAAAATCTTGAAGATAAGTTCTACTGATAGAGTAGGTATCTAACGAGAAAAACGAAAGAAAATAAAGGCTATGGAGATAAATAACGAAACCAAAACGTGAGTTAATACGACATACAATACGAAGTGAAGGAATATTCGGAACATGTGTAGAAGGAATTCTCCAAGAAAAACAGGATTACCAAATTGTGAAGACAGCAGTAATTAAACTTATAATAGAATATGATGGATAGCTCTTTCAAACTAGTGTATAGTGAAATGCTGTGCTTTGCCGTTCAAACGTGTCTGCCTTTTACAATGTGTCACTTTTAAGGAGTGGAATTAAGTTTTTCCTTTTTATTTCTTGCAAATTCCACCCTAAAAGAGTTGAACTTACATCATTAACAATTACTACATCCAATGTGTACAAATATTTTTTCTGTTTTATATGCTCCTCGTAGTACATAGTACCCATATCGGTGTTCTCTTACTTTAACTTATCTTAATAGACACCCATATCTCGTCTTCTTTGACCTACCATTATTCTCTTTCGATTCCGATGCTATTAGAGTGTTCGAGGGACAGATCTCTATATTTCCAACTTGTAAGTATATTTAGAAGATGGCGATGGGATATTTTCTAGGACCTATTCTCCCAGTTTTAGCATTTCATCGTTTTACATTTGAGTTAGCTCTTTTCCAATTTCTTCAATTACGGTTTCGGGTATTTCCTCGAGTCCTGAGTTGATTATTTTATTTATGGATCTAATACTGTAGACAAATAGAGTGTGACAAAAAACTTCTAGTTATTTTGTTTTTTTTTGTTCGTTACCGTTCTTTCACCTTTATCTTTTCGTGTTTTTGTTTTTGCTTTTTTTATAGTCTCGATCTTGATATTTTCGTGTTAGCGTTTCTTTCAACTACATTTTGTGCTTTGTATTTCTCCTGTATTCCATAATCTGTGGGTCTCTTATTTCTAAAAAGCCATTTTTTTCGTACTTTTTTGAACATTTTCTGTTACTTGTTGCACAATTGCTTAATATTTAAATATCTTTTTTGGGTAGGTTGGTTTTAATCTCTTTTTCAGTTGATTTTGATATTACCTTTATTTAATTCCAGTGCATCATTGGTAGGATTTCCGGTCTGTCTAAAAAGATTGTTTAGAGCTTTTTGAATGCCGATTTGAAGTGCGCAATTCTTTTGTTTCTGTTGGAAATGCTCTATGTAATTTTATGAGTGCTTGTGATGGATTTGATGCAATATTCTTCTATCCTGTCGTTGTAAAACTCTTCTATATCTTTCACTCGGTAATTATAGCATCTAACTAATTAGAAATAAGTGAACTACAACTTTTCTCTGAGAAAAGGAGAAAGGGGAAAAATAGTAATGCTTATTTCAGTCCTATTGTCTTGTGTCGTAGTATTTGGTTACAGTAGCTCTTTTCATTAATTTATGTTTACCTAAAGAATTCATTTAGTATAACCATGAACTTTGTTGTTCTCTGCCTCTGACGAGTGTACTGTCTAATTTTATGGCTGTTTGAGATGGCATTTCATGCAATATCTTTCTACCTTTTCGTTGTAAAAGTCTTCTACATCATCCACTGAGTAATCGCAGCTTCTTACTCGTTAGAAAGCTTTGAAAAACAAGCTTACTTTGAAAAAACAATTGATGCATATTTCATTCATAATGTTTGATTTGCTAATCTCTTCTAGTGACTTTCATTTACCTTAGAAACAGTGCAACAGTACCTAAACTATGTTTTTCTATATTAGTAAATTTGCTGTAATTCCTATGTACTATCCAAGACACAAAACACTCCGGCAATTTTAGATAGAGATTTTAGCATTATTTGATTAGCTTAAATAAGACATAAAACGATTTCATTTACTATAACAATTTTGATACATAGCAACGTCTAAACAAGTAGAAAATTAAGTTGCAAGTGCCTAGCAACTGTACATATTAAAGCAGTCACATTCGCAAGAGAATATATTAACTGACCAAGTTTTTTTGTCTTAGATAGTACTACCAAGTAGCTATAATTGAAAATGCCAATATGTGAAACAGTTAGTTACTGCCACCGTTGAGTACGTGACCTGTGTTTCTAAAATATTATTGCTCGTATCTCCTTTTCGTTGTAGAAGTCTTCTATATCATATATTGAGTCATCACAGCTTTTCACTATTCAGAAAGTTGTGAAATTCAACCTTTCTCTGAAAAATACGAATGGGAAAACGTAGTACTGTCTATTTTATTAATATTGCATGTGCCCTAGTATTTGGTTGCATTAATCTCTTGAACTGGTTTTTATTTAGCTCAAGAACACCTCTTCGAAACAGTGTAATCATAAACTTTGCTTTTTTCTATTAGCAAATCAGCTGTAACGCCTATGTACCACATTTAGTTGAAGATTATGTAGGTGCTAATAGGTCGGATAATTAGCTTCTTTGTCCCTTTCTTGACTACATACCGTCTAATCTTTTGACTGCCCCTGATGGCATTGCATGCAATATTCTTCTACTTTTCGTTGTTGTACTTTTCTATATCACCCACTGTATATGCTACCGTACTCTAGCAAAATATAAAGGGAAAAAAGTAGTAATGACTACTACATTTAACTTGTTATCTATCCTAGATATTCGGTTACATTACTCTCTTCCATTAAGTTTCTTAGTAAATCAGATGTAGCTCATATGTACCACCATGTAGCTTTAATTGAATAGTTTTAAGCTACGACAGAGAATTAAATTATTTCATAGCATTGCTTGTGTCTCCATTAATTGCTTCTAGGCACATTTCATGTAATATTCTTCCACATTTTCCTTATTGGAGTCTTCTTTATCATGCATTGGGTGATCATAGTTTTGCACCATTCACAAGGTGAAATGCAACGTTACTCTGACAAAAAGGAAGAGTAAAAGCTAGTACTGCCCATTTTATTAAAATTGTAATGTACTGTAGTGTTTGGTTATGCTACTTTCACTTTCACAGCTTGTATGTATCACCATGTAGCTTTAATTGAATAGTTGATGCCGATACGTTAAACAATCAGTTTCTTGTGCCTCTATTAAACACGTACTGTGTTTTTATGAAATATCATTGATTGTGTCTCTATTGGCTGCTTGTGATCGAGTTCCATGCAATATTCTTCTACCTTTTCGTTACAGAATTCTTCCATTCGGATTGTTGTGTACTGTAGTGTTTGGTTACATCAATCTCTTCCAGTGACTTTCGTGTAACCGTAAATTTGTCTTTGCTCAATAAATCAACTGGAACTCTTATGCGCCACCGTTACCATTTTTTGAACACTAAATATCATTACTTGTGTCTCATTGACTGTTTGTGATGGCACTTCATGCAATATTTTTCTACCTTTTCATTACAGAAGTCTTCCATATATCAGATATTTTCTGTGTGTTCACAACTTTTTACTGTTTAGAAAGTTGTAAAAGACAACCTTACTCCGAAAAAAGGAGGAGGGGCAAACGTAAAAATGTCTATCTCATTCCGACTGTCACGTACCTACCGTTGAATTTGGTTACACTAAACTCTTCCAATGAATTTCGTTAACAGCAGACTTTCTTTTTCCTACTAAAACAGTTGTAGCTCATATGTAGCCCATGTAGCTTTAATTGAATAATTTGAAGATACCGTTATGTCAGACAATTAGTATTTTCTGCTTCTGTTGACTACGTACCGTGTTTTTCTATGAAATATCGTTGATTTCGTCTCTATTGACTGCTTGTAATGTGATTTCGTGCAATAGTATTCTACATTTTCGTTACAAAAGTCTCTCATATAATTCACTCAACGACAAAGCTTTTGCCTATTTAAAAGATTGTCTAATACAACCTTACTCTGGAAAAAGAAAGCGAGAAAACGTATAAATGTCTAGTTGATTCAGATTCTGTAACTGTAAACTATGTTTTTCTTAGTAAATCAGCTGCAGCTACCATTTAGCTTTAACCTAATAGTTTGAAGACGCCATTACGTCAGACAGTTTCTTCTTCCACTGTTGACTACGTACAGTGTCGTTTCCTTCTATATCATTCACTGTGTGATCACAATTTTTTACTAATTAGAAAATTACAATCTTACTCTGAAGAAAAGAGGTGGGGAAAACGTAGTAATATGTATTTTATTCAGACTATCGTGTACTGTTCTTTACAATAATCTCTTCCAGTTAATTTCATGTGACTGTAAACTTTTTCTTAGTAAATCAGCTGTAGCTCATATACACCACAATGTAGTTTTAATTGAATAGTTTGAAGATACTATTATGTCAGAAAATTAGTATCTTCTGCTTCTGTGGACTATGTAGCTTATTTTTATGAAATATTATTGATTTTTCGTGTATTGACTGCTTGTAATAGGATTTGGTACAATATTATTCTACCTTTTCGTTCACAACTTTTCGCTATTTAGAAAGTTGTCTAATACAACTTTACTCTGGAAAAAAAACGAGAAAAACGTAGAAATGTCTACTTGATTCAGATTATCGTGTACGGTTGTGTTTGTTTACATTATCCTATTCCAGTTACTTTAGTGTAATGGTTGTTTTTCTTAGTAAATTAGCTGTAGCTCATATGTACCACCATGTAGCTTTAACTAAATAGGTTCAAGATTCCATTACGTCAGATAATTACCTTATTCTGCTTCTATTGAGTAAGTATCGTGTCTTTTATGAAATCTCAATGCTTGTGTCTCTTTGGACTGCTAGTGATGGCATTTCATGCAATACTCTTCTATCTTTTCGTTACAGAAGTCTTTCATTTAATTCATTGAGTGATTACAGTTTATAAATAGTCGAAAAGGTGCGAAATACAACCTTACTCTAAAAAAATGAGTAAGGGGATACACAACATGCCTTAATTCATTCAAATTGTCGTGTGCGATTGAATTTTGTTATATCAATTTGTCCCAGTGACCTTCGGGTAACAGTAAACCTTCTTTTTTAGTAATTTATCTGTAGCTCATATGTATACGTAACAATGTAGCTTTAACGGAATATTTTTAACATGCAATACGTCAGAAAATTAGTTTCTTCTGCCTCTGTTGACTACGTACCGTATCTTTTGTGGAATTTCATTGCTTGTGTATCTGTTTACTCCTTCTGATGTCATTTCATGTAATGTTTTTCTTTCTTTAGTTGTATAAAATCGTCTATGTCACTCACTGGGTGATCACATTCACAATTCGGAAAATGATGAAGTACGGCGTTACTCTGAAAAAGAAGAAAGTAGTACTGTCTGTTTTATTCAGATTGTCATGTGCCGCAGCATTTGGTTAGACTAGCCTCTTTCAGCGAATCTAGCTTTAATTTTGAAGATGCCAATA